>OZ023313.1:66632725-66702725 GCA_964007375.1 Ophion obscuratus | reverse complement strand
TTTTGTTGTATCTTTTATTTTCTCTATGAAAAAATTCCTCTAAAAATTAGGACAAACTTCCAAAAAACTGTTACCTCCGATTGGCTTCAAATTTGGCACGGACCTTCTTTTTGACGATATAAGAGACCCTGTGAAAAGGAATTTTGGCGTAACGCAATATTTTTTGAGATATTGAATTTTGAAAATCGGTAATTTGCTCAATCATGTATATACAAACATGTGATCGTTAAGTGAGTTTGGAGCACCTTCGATGTGTGTGTGGAATCGTTGAGTGGGTCTGGAGCACCTTCGATGTGTGCGTGGGGCACGATTACGATATCTCTGGCGCCTTAATTTGATCGTGGATTATTCATATTTGGCGATTTTGGCTTTCTTTAGAAGATACAGGACATTTTACGAATTATTCGTTATTAAGCGATTTAACTGGTTTACGTTAATTTAGCTTTCTTCGGAATGCGCTATGTCGAGAAAATAAACAAGAACAAACCCAAACAAACAAACCCAAACAAAGTACGACGTAACAATGTAAAACACGCGGAAAATTCGATTTACATAGAAAATCGGAAAAATACACTTTTTCTCTTCGAAGCGCTGTAAATCCAAAACTAAGGCTCAAAACGAAAAAAGTTATTCTTGTTTTTCGTATTTTTTTCGGCCATATTTCATAATCCAATGGTCAAATTTAGGCGCCAAAGATATCGTAATCTCCCCACCGTGGGGATTTCGGAAGCGAGAATGGAAACGTGCGCTCCAATAAATAGCCCACGATTATCTACTGTCAAATCGAACCACGCATTAAAAGGATTTTCTCCTTTCGGTGTGGCTTGCGTGAAAAAAAAAATTGCACAAACGCGAAACGACAATTATATTGCGCCAGTGAAGAAAATATTATCGATCGGGCGGGTCATCGTTGGGGGGCTATACCAGTGTGAACGCTGAAAATTTGGGTGATTTTCGGGAATTCTTCGCAAGAAAAGTACTCAATTAAATGTTTCGGAAAATTAAGAATATATTTGGCTATATTTGATCTACATTACATAATTTTTGCATAGAAAGATATTGACATCCAAGCGACTTATGCGCTGCCTTCGGAGGCGCCACAAAAAAAGTTCCTCCACTGCTGACATGATTCCGGCCGATTGAGTAGTTGAAACCGAAAAAGGAAAAAATGTCGTTAAACTGGAAGGTATTTCCTGTACAATGACATAGGATTTTCGAAAAATTTCAAAATCTAACAAAGTGGCGTAGTTGTGAAAAAACAGTCTGTTTTCTAGCCTATAAAATGGTCGTTTTTTTCAATGCGAAATCGTCAATTTTCATCCAATCAAAAATATCCTACGTCATTGTAGAGTAAATATATTCAAGAGTACTCACAAGGAACATCCCTCAGGTGTCCGCCTCCGATTTTGTTGAAACTCATACATTTGATAGAGCATCGAAAACTTTGAGACACATATTTTTTTTATCGGCGGAAAAACGGATTTAAGGGGGGAAACCGCCCCTCAAAGAAAGGCGTGTCGAGGGGTGATTTTGCAGTTTCACCCAGAAGCAATCCACCGATCTGAATGAAATAAAAACGAAAATTCTTCTTATGAAAAGCGATGAAAAATTTACTATGAAAATGTTAAGAAAAAATTAAATTAGGGGGTAAACCACCCCTCAATTTGCCTTTTTTTCACCCCACACTTAAAAGGGTTGTATGCAAATTAATAAAACAGGTATCATTTTGAAGGGCAATTAAAATTAAAGTTGACGGGTTTTTGCGTTTTGGCGGCATAGCAAATTAAAGGGGGTAAACCACCCCTAACATAAATTTATTTATCATGGTCGTTTTTTCTGTGTTTAAAGTATATCCGCTGATTTAAAATATTTCTATAAGCTATAATTTAATTCTTTACCATATGTCAAAATTATTACATTCGTCTTAAGGGGTAACTACCCCTCTGACGAGAAACATCATTGAAGTATCCGCTTTCGATTTCGATGAAACTCATATATTTGGTAAAGCATTGCAAACTATTGAACATGTTTTTTCTTTGTATCGGCAGAAAAACGGTGTTAGGGGATGAAACCACCCCTCAAACTTTCTCCCACAAGCATTCCACCGATCTGAATGAAACAAAATCGAAAATTCTTCTAATATTAAGCGATGAAAAATCCACTAAAAGAGTGTTGATTAGAAATATAGTTAAGGGGTAAACCACCCCTCTATTTGCCGTTTTTCACCCCAAGCTTAAGGGGGTTTTATGAAAATGAATAAAACAGGTATCATTCTGAAGGGGAATCAGAATTCAAGTTGACGCGTTGTTGTGTTTCAGCGGGACAGCAAATTTAAGGGGGTAAACCACCCCTAAAATAAATTTGTTCATTTCCATTCATTTAACAAATCAGAAGATTTTGAAAATCCTGTTACCTTTGCTTTTGGTGAATCGAACACACATTGTGAAATACCGGGTTGCAATAATTTGGCCATTATCAGATGTGCATGGTGCAAAAAATCGTTGTATTTAAAGCATTTTTTGACGATTATCATTATTGCAGGAATTATGAGCCATGATTGTTGATGGTTGATAGTTGATAGACTAGAAAAAAAAGTATATATCACAAGAAAATGATTTGACGGCATATAACTGCAATACTTTTCACAAGTACTATTAATTAAATCAGCTGATATGATTACCAAATAAAATATGTCAAAATATATTAAAAACATGTTCGTTAACCTACTATGAAACCCTCAGTTTCATTAATATGTTTAATTAAATAAACGGTAAAATAATAAAAATATACATGCCTCCACAAAACTACGTCGCTGGCTAAATTGTCGCTTGATCCAGGCGCATCATCGTTCCGAAATATACGAAGTGAGCCTTATAACTTATTCTGAAAATTATTATAATTAATGATATAGTAGAAGTGTATATTTATTCCTATGGAGATGCTTAATGGACGTGCATATTAAAATCGGAAGTGTTTCGACACGAAAATATCAGTCTTATGAGTAAGGGGTAGCCCCACGTCCCCACTCCCAAAGTACCGCTCCTAAAGCTCAAAACGAATATGCCTTCACACAAAAACATAAAATTGATATTACCTATGGAATGAAAATAGTTTTAACGAAATTCGTGAAACCTTTCGCGAAACTTCAAACGAAAAGCAATTAGAGGGGGTAGTTTGCCCTGAAAATGTAAAAATTTAAAAACGTAATAATTTTAAAACGCGGGAGAATATTTTGAATCCGCGGATACATGTTAAACACAGAAAACACGACGGTGATGAACAAATTTATATTAGGGGTGGTTTACCCCCTTAAATTTGCTGTCCCGCTGAAACGCAAAAACGCGTCAACTTGAATTTTGATTCCCCTTCAAAATGATACATGTTTATTAATTTTCATACAACCCTTTTAAGCGTGGGGTGAAAAAAGGCAAATGGAGGGGTGGTTTACCCCTTAATTATATTTCTAATCAACACTCTTGTAGTGGATTTTTCATCGCTTAATATTAGAAGAATTTTCGATTTTGTTTCATTCAGATCGATGGACTGCTTGTGGGAGAAACATTTAGGGGTGGTTTCATCCCCTAACACCGTTTTTCTGGCGATACAAAAAAAAACATGTTTAATAGTTTGCAATGCTTTACCACATATATGAGTTTCAACGAAATCGAAAGCGGAAACTTCAATGATGTTTCTCGTCAGAGGGGTAGTTACCCGTTAAGACGAATGTAATAATTTTGACATATGGTAAAACATTCAATTGTAGCTTGGAGAAATATTAAAAATCAGCGGATATACTTTAAACACAGAAAAAACGACCATGATAAATAAATTTATGTTAGGGGTGGTTTACCCTCTTAAATTTGCTATGCCGCCAAAACGCAAAAACCCGTCAACTTTAATTTTAATTGCCCTTCAAAATGATACCTGTTTTATTAGTTTGCATACAACCCTCTTAAGTGTGGGGTGAAAAAGGCAAATTGAGGGGTGGTTTACCCCCTAATTTAATTTTTTCTTAACACCTTCATAGTGGATTTTTCATCGCTTTTCATTAGAAGAATTTTCGTTTTAGTTTCATTCAGATCGGTGGATTGCTTCTGGGTGAAACAGCAAAATCTCCCCTCGACACGCCTTTCTTTGAGGGGCGGTTTCCCCCCTTAAATCCGTTTTTCCGCCGATAAAAAAAAATACGTATCTCAAAGTTTTCGATGCTCGATCACATATATGAGTTTCAACAAAATCGGAGGCGGACACCTGAGGGATGTTCCTTGTCAGTTCAAATTTCAAGTCAATCAGATCATTGCCCTTTGAGTTACAATGTCAGCAAATTTGAAAAATCTCATTTCGAGAAAAATGCTTCTAAAGATTTAAATATCGATTTTTACAAGATAAAATATTGATATAAATGATAATGATATTCTTGAAAGTACAGACTGTCGAAAGAGGCAAGAAAAAAAATCGATTTTTTTTAAGTGTCACACTGGTATAGCCCCTTAAATTCAGGACATATATGTACAGGGCTACCGGCGTAGAAATTTCTTAGGGTTAGCCTGATCAGGATCAGGCACCTATTACGGACATCCTGATGCAGCCCCTATCGGGCCGGAAGTATAAAGGCCCGAAATCAGGCAATAATACAATGGCCCTACTGAGGCCGTCCTTGATAAGATCCTGCTAAGGCCTTCCTCCACAGGTCCCTACCAAGGGTTGCCCTGGTAAGCCCTACTAAGGCTTCCCTTGATAAGGCCCGATACAGGCTTTCCTCCCTGAGAAGGCCATAAATATGCTTGTCTTATAACTCCCTGAAAAGTCAATAGATGCACTCTTATTTTCCGCATGGAAACTTCGATTCAACAGCATCGTAGCTTCGGAGTTTGGATGTATTCCTGAATTCCATAAAAGAGGTGTTATGTACTGTCACGACAAAAAATGTTATGCAATTCGGATGCGTGTTGGATTTTGGGAGCTGTGTAAGTCGGAGAGAAAGCAATCATATATATATATATATATATATATATATATATATATATATATATATATATTAGGGTGTGCGGAAAAAAATCGATACTTTTTTTTTCGGTTGCATCCATCAAAAAAAGGTGAATTAAGGTAAAAAATGAAGAATCCTCGAAGGAGAGCTCACAAAAAAATTATTTCGAATGGCGCATTGCATTTGAATATTTTCCATAAGAATAACCCAGGAAAATATTGGGATTTCTGAATGTGGTAGTGCAACTCGTGAGGAAAAAATCACACAAAGATGTCATTAACATATTCTCATGGAGAAACGAATTTCCAACGAAAAACGTTTTTACGAAAAATTAGCTCAGAACAACCGTTCAAGTGGAATCGCTGTCTGAAATTGAATTAAGGAGGTACGGTGATGACCACGCTAGTAAACTAAGAGTCTTTTTTTCGCCATAATACCGCTACGTTTTAGACATATGTGTGTGGCCTATATTTCGAGAAATATTTTTTAAGTATTGAATTTCAAGCTACTTATTATTTTTATAATATGAAAACAAACGTAATAATCTACTACTCGACTTCAGTAGTACGCCATATCTTTGACGTTTAGCATCGTTGCATTTTCGATAGCTGTCATCGGTCCCACGCGCTCGGCTTATTATTTTTGGTAGCCGGTAAACATGGAGAATGAAAATAAGTACTGTAGAAGTTTATCAAGAGAGTAACAGGATTGTACCTGAAGTCCAGTTTAGAGACAAAGGTAGATTCTGTCAGACAAGAATTAGAGAGTGAAAAGATGATATTGCGAATGCAAATGAAAAACGTTGCGTTGACGTTAACCTCAATATCCAATGTCCAATCTGTCCGAAGTCAAAACATATTTAATCGATTGTTATGTTATTTTTCCCTTTCCTAATTTTCACAATATTTGCAGATATAAAAACGAACGTTCATTTTATATGACGGTTTGTCCATGCTGAATTTACATATAAATGCGTTGTATGCATGTCGCCAGAAAGATAGAGATGCCTTAGGTATACATAAAAAAACTTTGAGTAAATATCGGCGAAAGGCCTTTTATAATCGATTAAAAAACGTACGGCTTCACACAACCATATTTTTAATTCGCGTTGAAAATATCCGATAGAAGACTCAAATTTGCGCGGGTATCCGGCGTTGCCACACTTCGAGCAAGATGGCTGCGGTTACGTCACGAGACGTCTCTCTCGCCGAATACTTCGGTTTTTCGCGACTTTATTTCTAAATGTATTGCTTATTTCTGCGGTGAGCTTTCCAATTCAAGTTGCCTCATTGATCACAACGAACGAACGAACGCAACCGTCAGTTTTTTTTACGCGTGTCTTGGCTCCAAGTAGCACAAAAAAATCGATATATGAGAGGACAGGCACATTTTGTCGTCTACGTGTGACTAATTGACCAACTTTAACAATTAATAACTCGGAAACTGTACGGTAAATCTCGTGGAAACTCCGCATACGCATTGAGGAAGCTCTCGACAATGTTATTTAAAAAAATCGGGCTTTTATCTTGGACTCGCTCCAATCACCGTACCTCCTTAATAGAAAAAAAATAATTCGAAAGGCTGTAAAAATCGAATTTTTCGCTTTACAAAAAAACTTTTTGGGGTTTTTTTTGTAGAGAATGTTCTGCTCTCACATACAATTTGCATGGAATCGTTCCCAAAATATTTCTCTGATACAAAAAAGAATTAAGTACAACAAGAAATATAAAAGAAACGACGTCCATCATTGATCGTGTTTCGAAAAGTTTTATTCAATTAATTTGGTTTAATAAGATAAAATAATTTGTTTTTACATTATAATGCTTGATAATCATCGTTCCTTTTCTTAAGAGTCTGTTTGTTGCAATTAGGGTATTTCTGTCGATGATTTTGCACTACGCCCAATAAATATTGTAGCTGCTCTTCGTTTTTTGTTAATGAACCGTTATATGCTTCTATCAAAGTGACACGACGTTCGGCTACGTTATTAACGACTTTTGGGTTAAAAAAATGTAAGCAACTTAAATAAATTCCATTTTCCGGCCATAATTCAATATTTACTCTCAAAAAATCATGAGGTAAATTGAATTGCTGGAAAAGAAATAAGGATTCTTGAGTGACGAAATCGCTTATGTCTTTTTTCAGCACCATTTCCCAATCATTTTTTTTTTTAACAATTACTCACTCGGAAGGATTTTTGGATTTTTCTCGAGATTGCAAAGCTTGTACCATTTTTGCCTTCACACTTATCGGCACAGCATTGTCAAAAAACGACAAAGCAACAATTTTCTCGTTAAAGTACCACAAGTGACTAGCTAATTTTTTCGAGGCAGCCTCCCCTACTACAGGATTCACTTTGCAATAACGAATGAAATTTTGTAGCAGTAACAGATCTTGATTCGAGGCCAAAATGAGGGGAAAATGTAGCGGTTTCCCGTTCGTAGCCTTAGTGTGAAGCTTGTGATTTTGCACTACGAGTGCAAAATCACTCGCAGCGCGTGCCATGGCGCGCACGTCGCTTAAATAAAAAATTTAATTTCAGACAGCGATACCACTTGAACGGTTGTTCTAAGCTAATTGTTCGTAGGAACTTTTTTTGTAGGGAATTCAATTCTCTATCAGAATATCTTAATGACATTTTGGTGAGATTTTTTTCTGAAGAGATTTACTACGACGTTCAGAAGTGCCAATATTTTCCTGTGTTATTTTTATGGAAAGTATTCAAATGCAATGCGCCGTTCGAAATAATTTTTTTTTGAGCTCTCTTTCGAGCATTCTTCTTTTTTTACCTTAATTCACCTTTTTTGGTGGATGCAACCGAAAAAAAAAGTATCGATTTTTTTCCGCACACCCTAATATATATATATATATATATATATATATATATATATATATATATATATATTCACTTTCATTCACTATCGTTCTTATTATTCTATTCAGTATTAATATTCAAAATAACCTATCGAATGAAGAAGCCTGCAAATTCTTTTTTTTTTCTTTCGAATAATCGTTTTCGAAAAGCAACCTGCGGAAATAATTCGAAATACTTATTTCTCTAACAAGTATAATAATATAATAATCGGGAGTCCGCTTATTTCGCAAATTGCACGCACTTATGCCGAACTTTATCGACATGGCATCGATGCAAATTTTCTTCAAGAATCTCTCACGAAGAATTATCATAGGTCTAATTTTTTGCGTTGTACTTCGCAGTTCTGGCCCGCGGCACCACGGGTAGTACACCAGGATCACGCAATAGCAGAAAGTTCACGGGAGTTAAAACATATATATATATATATATATATATATATATATATACCGGGTGTCATATTTTAATCTTATACCTGATTAATTTTAAAAAATACTGCTCCGATCAAGTATTGCGTATAATACAACTTGACGGGTTCAAAGGGGGACGTTAAAAAAATCTCTTTTGGTCCAAAACTCAAAATAGCGACGTCTACATGGCCGACATGTTTTTTTTTAATGGGACCATGATTTTTTTACCTGATTTACTTCGAAAAATACTGCTCCAATCAAGTATTGAGTATGGTAAAACTTCTAGGGTTCAAATGGGCACGTTCAATTTCTTTTCGTTCATACCGTTCATAATTTTTAGGTTATAATGCCATTTTTCAGCTAAAAAATTCCGGCAAAAAAGTAGTATCCTAACCTACAAATTATGAACGTTATCAAAATACTTTTCCTCCAAACGTTGTTAGTTTTGGCCTGATAAATGTTTTGGTGAAAAAAAATCATGATCCGATAAAAAAAAAACATGTCGGCCATCTTAACGTCACCATTTTGAATTTAGAACCGAAAAAGATTTTTTTTTAACGTCCCCCTGTGAACCTTAAAAGTTTTATTATACTCAATACTTGATCGGAGCAGCATTTTACGGGATAAATCAGGTGTAAGATTGAAATGGGACACCCGGTATTCGCTTTATACCGCGATATATATATATATATATATATATATATATATATATATATCGCGGTTAGAAACGGGATTAAAGGAAGCGAAATCGCGCACGGATATAGTCGACATACATATATATGTATTTTCCGATCGAGGCGCCACGACAAAGTTTGGAAACTGCTGCAGCTCAGTGTGTGCATTTTGTGCGTATGTGTACGTGCGCTTTCCGTTTTCCCGCCGAGAATCGACGCAGGGCGTGGCAGAGCGTGAGAGGAAATGATCCGCTTCGACTAGTCTGGATTAAGACGTAAAACCTTCCGGCAAGTTTGGGTCGAGCGAGGCCAGAGTGGCATGGGAACTTGTACGATTCCTAGGAACAAGTTCATGTATGTCCACACGCGCGCACACATACACACACGCACACACACAGAGATGAGTTTTTTTAAAAGATACTTGCATTGAAGATGCTGCTGGATCTCTTGATATTGATATATATATATCAAGAGATCCAGCAGCATCTTCAATCCAAGCATTGAAGTTGTTGTAACCACAAACATGTGTACAACATTCTGGGAAAAAAAATGTGTTCCAACCAATGTGTTGCTGGAAAAACATTCTTCATTCCGACCCTTCAAATTGGACTTACAGAGAGGGATACTCCGTTTAGGCGAGGATAAAATTTCTGATTTTCATAATCTTTTTTAAAACGGAAAGATTTCTTCAACATTTTTGAGACTTAGGGTATGTTTTATTACTACTTTTGTTACATCGTATTTAAAAAAATTATTCGTCTTTAAAAATGCCTGAGGTTACGTACGGTCTTTTAAACTGCATTTTCAAAACTGGCGTGATGTATACCTAAAAAAATAATCGACCGATTCTATTGAAATTTGGTATAAATCTTTTTAACCTTTTTCTCTAAAACATGACCCTGAGCGTTTTTGAAAATTAAAAAAAAACGCATTTTTTAATTGCATAATATAGCAAAAGTAGTAATAAAACATACCCTAAGTCTTGAAAACGGGGAAGACATTTTTTCTTTGAAAAAAAAAAACATGAAAATGAGTAATTTGTTCCGCCCCTAGATGTATCTTCCCCCTTAACAGGCGTCTTATTTAACCTTACTGCAACGATTGAGTAAGAGAACTTGAAAAAAATAGTCGATTTATTTGAATCACCTCAATATATATATATATATATATATATATATATATATATATATATATATATATACACACACGCACACAGAGATGAGTTTTTTGAAAGATGCTTGCATTGAAGATACTGCTGGATCTCTTGATATTGATATTGATATATATGCGGAAAAAAATCGATACTTTTTTTTTCGGTTGCATCCATCAAAAAAAGGTGAATTAAGGTAAAAAATAAAAAATCCTCGAAGGAGAGCTCAAAAAAAAATTATTTCGAATGGCGCATTGCATTTGAATATTTTCCATAAGAATAACCCAGGAAAATATTGGGATTTCTGAATGTGGTAGTGCAACTCGTCAGGAAAAAATCACACCAAGATGTCATTAACATATTCTCATGGAGAATCGAATTTCCAACAAAAAAGTTTTTACGAAAAATTAGCTCAGAGCAACCGTTCAAGTGGAATCGCTGTCTGAAATTGAATTGATAAAAAAATAATAATTCGAAAGGCTGTAAGAATCGAATTTTTCGCTTTACAAAAAAACTTTTTGGGTTTTTTTTTTGTAGAGAATGTTCTGCTCTAACATACAATTTGCATGGAATTGTTCTTAAAATATTTCTCTGATACAAAAAAGAATCAAGTACAACAAGAAATATAAAAGAAACGACGTCCATCATTGATCGTGTTTCGAAAAGTTTTATTCAATTAATTTGGTTTAATAAGATAAAATAATTTGTTTTTACATTATAATGCTTGATAATCATCGTTCCTTTTTTTAAGAGTCTGTTTGTTGCAATTAGGGTATTGCTGTCGATGATTTTGCACTACGCCCAATAAATATTGTTTTGCTGCCCTTCGTTTTTTGTTAATGAACCGTTATATGCTTCTACCAAAGTGACACCACGTTCGGCTACGTTATTAACGACTTTTGGATTAAAAAAAAATATAAGCAAGTCAAATAAGTGGCATTTTCCGGCCATAATTGGATATATATTCAGAATAATATATAATCATATACGGCCAATATTCAATACTCTCAAAAAATCATGAGGTAAATTGAATTGCTGGAAAAGAAATAAGGATTCTTGAGTAACGATATCGCTTATGTCTTTTTTCAGCACCATTTCCCAATCATTTTTTTTAACAATTACTCACTCGGAAGGATTTTTGGATTTTTCTCGAGATTGCAGAGCTTGTACCATTTTTGCCTTCACACTTATCGGCACAGCATTGTCAAAAAACGACAAAGCAACAATTTTTTCGTTAAAGTACCACAAGTGACTAGCTAATTTTTTCGAGGCAGTCTCCCCTACTACAGGATTCACTTCGCAATAACGAATGAAATTTTGTAGCAGTGACAGATCTTGATTTGGGGCCAAAATGAGGGAAAAATGTCGCGGTTTCCCGTTCGTGGCGCTAATGTGAAGCTTGTAATTTTGCACTACGAGCTACCGCATGCTGCCTCCAGGTGGCAGCGTGTGCTATGGCGCGCACGTCGCTTAAATAAACAATTTAATTTCAGACAGCGATACCACTTCAACGGTTGTTCTAAGCTAATTTTTCGTAGGAACTTTTTTTTGTAGGGAATTCAATTCTCTATCAGAATATCTTAATGACATTTTTGTGAGATTTTTTTCTGAAGAGTTTTACTACGACGTTCAGAAGTGCCAATATTTTCCTGTGTTATTCTGCAATGCGCCATTCGAAATAATTTTTTTTTGATCTCTCCTTCGAGGATTCTTCATTTTTTACCTTAATTCACCTTTTTTGGTGGATGCAACCAAAAAAAATATCGATTTTTTCCGCACACCCTAATATATATATATATATATATATATATATATATATCAATATCAAGAGATCCAGCAGAATGATGGAAGTTTTTCTAGTAACACATTGGTTGGAATCAATTATTTTTTTCCCCACAATGTTGTACACATATTTGTGGTTACAATGTCATTTTTTTGGAAGAATATGTTTCAGTGTTCGTGGTGCTGCAATTGGCGTTGCAGTCCTCCAGCGGCGAGGCCCGAAATGGCGGGATCTCTACCAGGCTCGAATGTAATCTGAAACGAAAACCAAAAACGTTTTCTTTAAATATATCCGACTGGCTATGGGTTCACGATCCACTTTTCAAAATTTCGAAAAATACGAAAAATGACTGCTTTTCCAAAGAAAACCTCATTTTTCTCTTGAAAAACAGCATGCTGAAGTCATTGTTATTAAAAAATGGTTCATCCAATTAAAGAATACGATCGTGAACCAAAATGGAGTACTGTTTGAACGCTAACTGTGCAAATTCAAGTCAATAATGTGAAAGTTACTCAAGATATCAAACCCGCCGTGTCAAGATATGTAGTTCCGAGATAATCGCGTTCAAAGTTTTGGTACATGTTTTACACGATCTTGTGAAATATTGTCGTCGTACCGCTAGTCAGCGATTCCGGCCCCATATTAGTGTCCTTCCTCATCATCGAGATCGTGTTACACACCTAATCTATTCAATCTGCGAGCAGTTCGGGCCTCTTTTGAGCAATCGTGTGCTTCGATGTCCGCTTTCGTGTCCGCACACTGCTAAAATAGGTGTAAGTTCGTCAATTTTTAGAATTTCAGGGTCCGTTTGGTCTTCAAATATTTTTGAACATTCACACTATAACGGTATGCAATAAAAATATGTTTTGAAGTTTCCAGAGAGGGATACCCCCTTAAGGTATCTGGCCGCCTTAAGGGATCTTCTCACTTTAGACCTGAAAAGGGCTATTTTCATGAATTTTTTTGATACGTTTATATTATAGGTATTGATATAAAAGTTGTTACACTTAATAAATACACTGTCGAGGTACATTTAAAAAAAATTATGTATTTATGTAACCCCACCAAATTTTAAATGCGTTTTTCTTGAAAAAAAACGTTTTTCGACGGCTTGTTCACAAAGTTTTTTAAAATTTGTATCTTTACTTTTTTTGCCAAAACCGGTGAGAAAAACACGTTTTTTTTTCGAAAAATGTCCGCCATTTTGTTATTTTAGCATATATAAAAAATCGTATGATATGCGCCATAGAAACTAACATACTGAATCTAAAACCGTTTGATACAAGATACAAAATATACAAGTTTTTTTAAATTTGGATATTTACTTTTTTTGCCAAAACCGGTGAGAAAAACACGTTGTTGTTTTTTCGAAAAATGTCCGCCATTTTGTTATTTTTGCATATATACAAAATCGTATGATATGCGCCACAGCCACTAACATACTGAATCTAAAACCGTTTGATTTTTTTGTTTCGGATGATCCATCTCCGAGATTTCATCAACAGCGCAGACCTACAATTTTTTAAAGAAATTTTTTTCACTACCATTTTCGTCTATAAATAGTGACTTAAATAAATTAAAATTTTTTAAAATGTATTTCGAAAGTGTATTTATTGAGTGTAACAACTTTTATATAAATATCTATAATATAAACATATCAAAAAATTCATGAAAATTGCCTTTTTTAGCGTCTAAAGTGAGAAGACCCCTTAAGTGATGTTCCTTGTAAGTAACAGGAATTCGAGTGCCTAGAACTTTAGGCGCAGGTAGTGGTCCTTTTTTTCCAAACATACGCAAATCGATTACATTTGATGGCTTGCAATGTAACAACATTGTATGGAGTTGAGCCATCCGCTCCCATCATTTTTAGTTTCTATCGTTCCCTTTCGACACGCCGATCGGAAGGGCGAGGGAGAGAGGAATAGATAGTTGGATGAGGGAGCGAGCGGGCGAGTTGATGGTAACACGCAATCCTTCGTGTACATTTCGCACCCATACATTCATACGTCACATATATACATATATGTGGAGACAAACACGCAGTGCTGTTCGAGATAATGTGAGAGATAGTAGAAGAGAGGATATCGAAGCTTCTAGCCGGTGAGACTCGTTCGGCAAATGGGGTATTGGAAACGCCGGTCTATATCCTCGGTCGCTTCGGTGATAATTGATTATCGATTGACAGGAACAGCGCCCACCAATGCCAGTACCGAATGAACGCCCGAACGCTCTTGATAAAACGACAGAGATAGATTCGTTCGCCCATGGACCATCGAGTGTACAATCGAATTGAAGAAAATGCATCAACATGCCCCGCTCCAGCGGAAGATTCATGGCTATCCGCGTAATCCGTCCACGAGTTGTATCGATTTTTGAGAAGTCGTTGAATCTTTTTTACTGTTACATTTGAACGTTTCGTCGATACCGAGATGTTCGGCTTCGGCCGATTTGGCGAAATAAGTTTTTTTTTAAATTGGATTAGAGTTCGATTAAATTATACCGATCGTTGTTCAAAGGAAAGCACTTTGGAATGTCACAATGATTTCCGCCTCAAGCCAATGTAGGATTTTTAATATTCACATTTTTTCTAGAATTCTTGTATATAAGAATCGGGGGCTTAGTCAAAATGCACGTGGATGAGTTATAGAGTAGAATGATGTTTGTTCTTGAGATTGGCACATGGAGAGCTTTGAAACGATATGTCACTTGCCTGCGTTAAAAAAATATATATGTCTGAACTTCACTTTGGTAGGATCATTAAACTCCAACTACATGATGAGTTTTACGTTTCTGGCTTTAGAAGTTTGGAAGTTACAGACCGGGTAACGGAGTCTTACCAGAAGGGTTTCATTTTGTATCTTCCGCGGTTCTAGGACGTGAAAACTCCATTTTCTATCGTTTCTTATGAGGGAACATCAATGGGAGTATCGTTCAGCGTTGAAGGCATGTCTGATGGATTTTCATGCTTGGCCTTGCGATTTCAATGCTATTCGTCGTCGCTCAACTCATCGCTGAAGGTGAATGAGACGTGACAAAACGCTGAAGCGAGAAATCAATCGATTTGTTGTTCCCACACCCCCGATCCTGGAGACCCATTCCTCATGAGTAACGAATCGACGCCAAAAGCACAAACTCAAAAGCACAAACTCGGCAGGAAGAGACGATCAGATAAATTGGCTCGCTGCCGCTTTCTCGTTCCGTCCCTTTGACTCTGCTGTTTTTGTTCCAAGAGCTGATGGTGTAATTCCTGCAAAGTTTTTTGAAAGGCCCCATTTTCCATTTGGAAGCTCCGCCGTATCGGCATGATCCAGGCAACGCGGCAACAAAACGGAGGGATTCGATGAACCATTGGCGAGCTTTTATTGCGTCTCGTCCTCAGCAATTGATTGCCATTTCCGAAATTTCGTTTGATGTCATCGTGTTGGGGGACGCGATTGTTCCGCGGCAAGATCCCAATGAGAAGATAAAAGTTTGGCTGGTTCAGGAATGACGCGTAAATAGCGAGGCTAGTAGCTCTTTATGGCAATTATGCATCCACCGGAAGTTTGTGGTTGTCTTTATAGCAGGATAGAACTTATCAGTGAGGCTGTTCGTTGCATGTCCGGTTTTCCGCCACCTCGATAATCGACTAATGAAGGCAGACAGATACCTTGCGTCTTCCACCCTTGATGACCGCTGTCCATTTTTACTGACAGGCACGGCAAGCGAGCCCACCGTCAGATGCTGGAACTTAAAACTACGTGGCATAGACTCCTATATAGCCGACACCATTCGTTTGCCACCTGAGATCCTTTTCTACAGATTCAAGCCCATTGTGGCAACAAAGTCTGTTGGAAAATAATTCAAATGGTGCAGTAAAGTGACCCGCACAGCAGCCTGGTCCAGTGGGCAGCGACAGATGTCTACGACAGTTACACCAAATTGAAGAAGATTTCGAAAAAATAAAAAAGCCTAGAGAGCCATTCCTACAACTGCACGATTTCTATTTCTTATGTCTAATAGAGTGGTACTGTCGTATTTTCGGCAACATCTGTAGAACGAAAGCCCTAGTTTTGTTTGCCACTTAGCGCTTCGTATGCCAACTCTACATGACTCCCAATCCCCTAGATGAGTTTTCCCGTGTAGTCCAGTAAAAGAGACGAAAACCCAGCACCTTATAGCGTAGAATATGATTTTTTTTACTGAAGGTAGATGGTTGCATACTGAAAGTAACCCCAATAAAATGTTGCCCCTCAACTCGCCCCTAAGAAATAGGGGTTGAAAACTCAAAAATCGCCGTATCTCGATAATTGATAGCCCGATCAAAAAATGTTTCAAACAAAAGTTGTTAGGCACAATAAAATGCGTATAAAGTTATCTGACATCCAACCTCCTATCTTTGAAAATAGCGGCACAAAAACGATTTAAAAATTCGGGTTTGATGCGTGTGCGAGTGGTGCTCTCGTGTTTTTGTGCCGCTATTTTCAAAGATAGGGGGTTGGATGTCAGGTAACTTTATACGCATTTTATTGTGCCTAACAACTTTGGTTTGAAACATTTTTTGATCGGGCTATTAATTATCGAGATACGGCGATTTTCAACCCCTATTTCTTAGGATTGAGGCGAGTTGGGGAACATTTTATTGCGTTTACTTTCAGTATGCAACCATCTACCTTCAGTCAAAAATTCACATTATAAGCTAAAAAGTGTTGGGTTATCGTCTCTTTTACTGGATTAGTGCCCCAACCTGCCATGCCCACCCTTCACATAAGTCCCCAGGGCCTTTTTCCAAATGAACATCACAGCGATGAAGGAATAGCACATGACAATCTAAAGCTGACGAATCCTACGGAGTAGAGGCTTTAAGGAGTGACATGCAATCAGAGGCGTGGAAAAACGAGCATTTTCAATAAATTGTTTTTTATAGTAATTAAGTTTATTTTAGAACAGTAGTTACACAGACTTTTCATGTTATATTTCAACTTGATTTGCACAAATTTTGAAAGAAAAATATTGATTATTCATAACGATATCGCTATCTTTGTCGGACCCTCTTCGGCATGTAGTGCTTTGCGGTGATCATCATGAAATTTTACTGGATCATCTGAAATTTAAAAAAATCATTAGTTTAATAATAAATCTAGCTCTTAACTCCATAACTGGTGAGCTCGCCATATGGCGGGCTGTCGAAAAAAATGCGTTATACACGAAATTCCTTAGAATTTCAGTACTAAAACCCGTATTCGAGGGTTTTCGGGGTCGCTGATTATGAATCTGCACTCAAAATTTAGAAATTCAAGATGGCGGATCCAATATGGTGGACCAATGATGCAAAAAGTCATTCGACGAGAGGGAACGTTGGTACTCGGGGGTTTTGAGGTCCCTGATTACGATTTTTGATTTTGTTTTAATTTTTGAATTTTTGTTTGGAATTTTTGTTTTTCTTTTGTTTGATTTTTTTTTGGTTTTGTCCATTTTTTGCATCAAGTTTTTCCAATTCGTTTCCATTGCAGTTTTTACAATCCAAAATATATTTCAAGTACCAACGTTCGCTTTTGTCAAATGACTTTTTTCATTTTTAGTCGGCCATATTGGATCCGCTATTTGGCAATTTGAAGTTTCGAGTGCAGATTCGTAATCAGGGACCTTAAATTCGGAGTGCAGATTAGTAATCAGCGATCCCAAAAACGCCCGAGTACCAAATTTCAAGTTGATAGTAAGAAAAAAATAGTCTACCAGAAATGTCCACTTCACTCTTAAATCCATTACCAGTGAAGGGGTTAATCGAAGCTTTTTTTTTAATTAACAAAATGACGGCTTCCGACAGATAACTTTCGATTTTCGACCAAAAAATCGCTCGTTAATTGTTAAAAAAAAATATATAAATTTTCAACAAAAATGAAAATCCTTCGATTAAGGACTATTTTTAATGCTATCAATAAGCACACCAAATTTCATCAAAATCCGTCGACTCGTTTTTGAATTGTAGTGGTCACCGACTTGAAAAACATAGTTTCGAGAAAAACGCGTTTAAAGTTTTTCGATGTGGATACGGTATTATATGATCGTGAAATTTTGACCTCGATGAATGAAGCTAAACTTTTTTTTTATGTATTTTGATCAGCTGAATCCGAACATCACAATTTTTTGCCGAAAAGTCGAGCATTCAATTGTTTATAGCCAATTGTTAAAACAATTTTTCAAAAAAATTAAAGTTTTTCGGGATAAATTTTTTTTTTTAACATTTTGGGCAATTTGAAGACGAAAGTATTTTTTATGAAATTTTGTTAAAGTTCACAGTTTTTGAGTAATACATTTTTTAATATTTCTGAAAAAGTTTTCCAATTTTACACTCGATTATTACCAATAAGAAGAATTACCAATATTACCTGCCATGGGGACCCGATGCCCCTTTACTAATTGTGGGATATCCCGGAAACTATTAATCGGATTGACTTGCAATTTTCAGGGAATATTTTCGAAACATCATACTTCAAGAGAATGTTTAAAAAAAAATCGATTTTTTGAAAATTCTGACGGCATCTCACCCCTTAAAGAAACTCTCGATTGTCCGTGTTGCAGGTCACCAATGGCTGAAGACGAATCTCGACGTGACACCTGACTTCGGCTGGGCGGTTGACCCTTTTGGCCACGGTGGTACGGTGCCGTATCTGTTGAAGAAGTCCGGAGCTTCGGGCACCATAATCCAGAGGATCCACTACGCCTGGAAGCAGTGGTTCGCCAAGAAGCAAAGCGGCGACTTCGTATGGCTGCAGCCGTGGGACAAGACTGGGGCCTCGGACATGTTGACGCACAATCAGCCCTTCGACATCTACAACATAAAGCACTCGTGTGGTCCCCATCCGCACGTGTGTCTGAACTTTGACTTCCGCAAGATACGTGGCGAGTACACGGAGTACTCGGTGCGCGCGGTCGACATAACATTGAGCAACGTCAAGCAAATGGCCGAGCTCCTGCTCGAGCAATTCTCGCGAACGGGTTCGTTGTTCACGCACAACGTCGTGCTGATGCCGCTCGGTGACGATTTCCGTTACGATCATCCGATCGAGTGGGATCAGCAGTACACCAACTACAAGATCCTGGTGGATTACATAAACAGCCGTAAGGACGAGTACAACGCGGAGATAGTGTTTGGCACGCCGAAGGATTATTTCCGTGAGATCGAGAGCCGCGTCGAGAAGTTTCCAACCCTGAAGGGTGACTTCTTCGTGTACTCGGACATCTTCAGTGAGGGTAGACCGGCCTATTGGAGCGGTTACTTCACGACTAGGCCGTACATGAAGATTCTGGATCGCGAGCTCGAGGCGAGTCTACGATCAGCCGAGATACTCTACACGATAGCGTTGAACGTGGCCAAGCGAAGTGGCAACGACATCAAGCTGTACGAGACCCACTTCGAGAAGTTGGTCAAGGCGCGCCGAAATCTCGGCCTCTTTCAGCATCACGACGCCATCACGGGAACCAGCAAGTCCTTCGTGATGAAGGACTACGCCCAGAAGCTCTTCGAGTCCATAGTCGACATGACCAGCTTGCAGAGTTTCGCTGTCCAGACACTGACCTCTACCACCAACAGCAAGCCCAACACCGTTTACGTACTGCCCGAATCGGATCGCGACAGTTTCGAGAAGTTGCCCAAGAAGATACCGATCACAGTGACGAATCAAGAGACCCGAAAGATCCTCCTGTTCAATCCCCTGGCACAGGCGAGACAGGAGATCATTCGCCTCAAAGTGACCACCTACAAAGTCAGGATACTGGATCCCCAAAAGAATCCCATACCCTATCAGATAACGCCGGTGATGAACGCCACCAGCATAACCCACGACGTTTACGTCGTCCTCTTCGTCGCCGATCTGAAGCCTCTAGCCATAGCTACCTACCACATAGAGCAGATCGAACGAATCCCAATGGACGCTATATCCACGGTGCATTGCAACCGCTGCGGCAAGGACGCGGTATTTCCCATCAAAGCGATGCAGCCGGGTGACATACAGCTGGAGAACAAGCGTATGAAGCTCGTGTTCGACGGAGAAACGGGCTTCCTCAAGAGAGTCACGAAAAAGTCCACCGGCAAGATAATGCAGTGCGCGATACAGTTCGCCGCGTACGCGTCCGCGCAGTTTCACAGCGGTGCCTATCTCTTCATGCCCGATCCAACGCAACGGGAGATCGATAAGGATGTGCTCGAGGGCAGCAGCTCGCATCCCAAGATCTACATAGTTTCGGGTCGCCTCAGTGCCCGTTTGACTGTCGAATACGGCAAGCTGCTGGGCCATCACGTGTCCATTTATCTTCAGGAGGGTGGCCTGGCGGAGGCGATTTACGTGAGGAACATCATAGACTTCGAGACGCCACCGAAGAATCGCGAGACCGAGATGTTCATGAGGCTACAGACGGACATATCGAACGGCGAGCCAGCCGTTTTCTATACCGATCTCAACGGTCATCAGATGATCAAGAGAACGAAAGTCGAGAGTATAGGTATCGAGGGCAATTACTTCCCGATAACGAGTATGGCTTACATCGAGGACGAGTCTCACAGGCTCACACTGTTGGTGAATCATGGACAAGGGGCTGCGAGCTATCAGCCCGGCTGGCTTGAGGTGATGCTCGATCGAAGAACCCTCTACGACGACTCGAGGGGCATGGGCGAGGGTCTCCTCGACAATCGGCGCACCGTCATGAAACATTGGATCCTACTGGAGGACACGAACGGTCCAGCGCCTCACGACGACTACTCCAAGCCCTCACTATTCGCCAATCATCTGAGCAACGCCCTCAATTATCCAGTCAATATATTCGTCGTTGACGCGACCGAGAACGAGGCCACACTAAGCCCCGAAACCAAATTGATCACTCAGAGCTTTCCCTGTGATCTTCATCTCATGAATCTGCGCACGAATCACGATCAGAAACTTCCGGACTTCCCGATAAACAGCGCACTTATGGTGCTGCACAGACAGGGCTACAGCTGCTCGGTCGGGGCGAGTCCCTCGATGGAACATTGCCCGCTGAGCGATCGCCTGCATCCGGCAACTTCCTTCTTCAAGCTCGACAGGCTCAACGTCACGAAGACATCGCTCACCGGCACCAGACACAAGGAACACTTGAAGAAGGGCCTTCGCGAAATCGTCATCCAACCCATGGAGATCGAAACCTACAATGTTCAGTTTCTTCATTGAGCTTCGCTGCGTCAACGAGACCAAAAATGTTCCCTGAGGTGCCTCCAACGTTGAGGGATGCCGGTTCTTCGCTAGACGCGGATGCAGGTCCGACGAACACTTCCACAAGTTCCAGCCTTTGCGAGCATGCGTTGGAATATCGACTATTTGGTGTTGCTTATGGAAAATTGTGACTTGCGTTGGCATTTCAACGTCCATGAGTGCTCTATTGAGGGACTGCTGTGATATCGAGCCGATACACAGCTGGATCCTTCGTTATTTTATTAGGAGACAACTGTTCGTGCGATTTATTTTATATTTGATATAGCGCTGGTATAGGTGTAGACATAGGTACCTGTAAAGTTTTAAGCAAATAATTGGCGAAGCTGTTCAGCATCGCGCGAACACCCCTTGGGCCTCAGACGCTCGGCTGGAGCGATGAAGCTGGTTGGTTCGAAACAACAGCACGATATTTATTTGTAAATCGCCCGCGGGTTCGCTCGTCTCTCGGGAATTTGGTTCCCGTGTATGGCGCCAATCCATCTTAGCCTCCATCCTGTTCAGGGTTACATAGCGTTATTGGGAAAAATACGTTTTTTGAATAGCTTTGACAAAGCCGTTTTCTACGTAGTTTAAGGGATACTCATCACTGCATCAACAGAAGGGAAAAAAAGCTAAAAAATTCCGTCAGATATCGAACGAACTTGGTAAAATTATTTTACATTGTTTGGGTTACTGGACAACTTCTTTATAAATGCCGAAGGGTGCACTTTGCTGTCCTTTCAAGGTTCCCTCATTCTTAGGATCTACTTGAAGGATTCAGACGAAACAAACTGGAAACAAATGCAGGAAAATTCAGTTCAGGAAAAAAGCTTCAGCCGTTTTGGCGCCAACTTCGCTCAGACGTACGGACAAAATTTCCAAAAATCATAGATATCATCGCAGCACCGTTTTCTAAGTCTACCAGCTTTGAGCCTGAAAAAAAAACGAATGTACAGACACTAGAATTTTATAATAATAGCAGGATTCTATCGTTTTGGTAATCCTAAGCAGGAGCTTTTTGTTTTTATCTTCAGGCAAATATTAAAAGTCACTTTTTAGACTTTTTTTTAAACTCGCGCTGTTATCTTATTCGCGAATGATGTTATTTGCAGAGAAGTCCGTCGCAGGATAGCCGATACGATATATTTCACGAAATATCGTTTTTTTTTAATTTTAGTCCAACCGGATGGAATTGCTCGATAACTAGATCGGATATTTTAATTCTCTTTTCAAATTTTACAGATATATCTCCTCTATACTAACGATGAACGAAAAATGACGTGAATCGCATTAGCAGTTTTTTTCCACAATTGGTGCCCAAAATTTTCGGTATTTTTTTCGAATGTCCCTGCAGTGTATATATTCCCGCAATATGTATGCAATACTTTTGCGAACGTATCTCGCCCAAGCGTTCGAACGTTCGCAAAACACTTGTTTTCGAATTCGCAAAGAATTCTTATCAGGCATTTCATGACTGGGAGCGTTTATACGCAATCTGAACTTCAATACTTCCGATAGACGAGAATTTCCGGAATTTACGAAATTGTGGTCGTTGCGACGAACCGTTCGCACGCACGGTGACACGAGTTGGAGCTAATTTTCATTGTACATATCAGCCTCGATAACGCTGTGAACACGCCGTCAAAGAAACGCAAGAAAACGGTTGTGCAAATAATTTCTAATGGGGTAGGATGACGACGACGTCACATGCCTATTTTCGTACGTCTGACATTCGACCCCGATGGAATTCTCCCCTCTCGATCTGTCTCTTTTCTTTCGTTATTTTCACGATGTACAGGGTGTCTCGGGTAAAGTGTAACAAGCTTATATATCTGATCGTAGGGATGACAATACCGGCGGTGTTGTAACTCTCAAGCTATCGAGCTATAAAAGTATACAATAAAAAACTAGGGTTACGATTCAAAATTTCGAAGTCGACCTTCATATGACCTTGACGGGTATACCCGAGGTCAAATTGGCATTGCTATCTTTTAGCTCTTTTGAAACGAAACAATTTTCATTTGAAACATTTTTCACTATAAATTGTGCTTTCCGAGATATAAGCTTGTTACACTTAACCTAGGACACCCTGTATATGGGTGTATACCGGATGGCCCGTTGAAAACTCATCCAGTCGAATATCTCGAAAAATATGAAAGATGCGAAAAAAAGGTTCGAACAAAAGTTGAAGTATTTTACGGGGGCAAGAATACCCCGACCTTGGCACAATCGCAGATGGCGTTTTTCAAGGTCATTCGAAGGTCATCCTAGTTTTTTCAATGGAAACTTCTATTTGGCTCTACGGCATCGCGTTCGACGTGAGATAATAAGAAACTTTTGTCCGACATACTTTCGTATCCGACCTTTACTTCGTATAAAACATTTACAGAGCGAATAATTTTACTTGTCACGAATTAACATCTTGAAAATTAAGCATTTTACAAAATAATGTTTTCGACGATTCCGAAAACGTTATGTTTTCCAATATTATTTTACTCCACCTCTCTGTGTTTCTCTCTGTCTTTTTGCGTTTCGTCTCTCTTTTTATATCGTGTCCCAAAGTGTGAAACATTCGAGCAACGCTAATCACCCGATTAGCCAGCGGTGCGTCAAACGAGAAATGACAACGAACCCAAAGTGCGGTTCGAATCAAAGCGACGAAGCGAGAGCGAAAAAAAAATACATAATTGTCCCATTCGTGGTGGACCACCTTGTAAATAAAATTCCCTGATATTCCTACAAAGACTTTTTCGTGGCAAGCCGAACATTCGTCGTATTAACATTGTGCGGTAGAGCTGGTGCAAAAAAAATTACAAAAAGGATAGAAAAACGAAAATCTACAGTCACGCCTTAGCGACGTTCAAAATGTTCTTCCAATCCTCGAATGAATCGGTACTGTGTAATTATAAGATACATATAAATAAATATAAATATATATATATATATATATATATACATACACACATACACACTCACACACACACACATATATATATATATAAATTCGCGTCGATCGCGTGGGAAAGTTTTTACTGTTAGACAAAGCTCGTAACTCGTTTACGCTGTAAATAGTAGAACAAATTATTTATAATAAGGATCGTCGAATTTCGTACGTGAATCAATGTGAAACTTTATTTCCGAAAATTGTAAAAAAAAAAACATAAGTATATGCATATTACACATAGGGGAAGTAGGGGCAACATGAGAACGCTAAGGTCATGTTCAAATAAAACAATACATATGAATAAGTCAAATTTAATTATTCTTTTAAACTAATCAACATTTATTAATCTTTTAATTTTGGAAACAAAAAAATCAGTCTCTGATTGTTAGCATACAATATATATTTTTCATTAAACCTTTATTTTTCCCATCTTACCCCACATGCGGAGCTAGATGAAACAGCGCTGGGCATATAAAAATGGTTTCATTCTCAATACCAGCAATTTGATAAGCCAATCGTCTAACAAGGAAAGGTCGCGACATCGAACTCATCGATTTCAACGGAATTTGGCATGTTTGTAGTGGCGGTAAAAATAGGCGACACGTATTTTTTATATCTGCGGAACCAGATTTTTAAGGGCTGAAACGTACCCTTCGAAATAGGGGTGTTTTTTGTTTTTTTGTCGATAAAGTTTTAACGGCACGAGACATGAAAAATTTCAAATTGTAACAACATTTACTTTTCCATCTAGTATACATTGGAGATGAGAGCGATGCAGATAACAACCAATTCCAAACGAAAAACACCTCTATTTTCGAGGGTGCGTTTCACCCCTTAAAAATCGGGTTCCGCAGGTATAAACAAATACGTGTCGCCTATTTTTACCCATTCTACAGGCATGCCAAATTTGATCGAAATCGGAGAGATCGACCTTGCAACCTTTCCCTCTAAGTTTAGTAGTACTTCCTTGTATTCCTTGTAAGTACTACAGAACTTACAAGGAAAAGTTGCGAGGTCGATCTCTCCGATTTCTATTAAATTTGGCATGCCTGTAGAATGGGTAAAAATAGGCGACACATATTTTTTTATATCTGCGGAACTCGATTTTTAACGGTTGGAACGCATCTTCGAAAATTGGGGTGTTTTTCGTTTTTCATCGATCACGTTTTAACAGTGCGAGATATGAAAAAATTAAAATTGCAACAATGTTTATTTTTTCGTGTACTATATATTGAAGAAGAGAACGATAACGTTATCGACGAAAAACACCCCTATTTTCGAGGGTGGGTTTCACCCCTTCAAAATCGGGTTCCGGAGATATAAACAAATACGTGTCGCCTATTTTTATCCATTCTACAAACATGCCAAATTTTGTCGAAATCGGCGAGATCGACCCGCAACCTTTCCTTATAAGTTCCGTAGTATCTACAAGGAATACAAGGAAATACTACAGAACTTACAAGGGAAGGTTGCGAGGTCGATCTCTGCGATTTCGATGAAATTTGGCATGCTTGTAGAATGTGTAAAAATAGGCGACACGTATTTGTTTAAATCTGTAGAACCCGATTTTCAAGGGTTGAAACGCACCCTCGAATATTGGGGTGTTTTTCGTTTTTCGTCGATAACGTTTTAATGGTACGAGATATGAAAAAAATTCAAATTGCTTCAATGTTTATTTTTTCGTGTACTATATAGGAGATGAGAATGATAACGTTATCTACGAAAAATGAAAACCACCCCTATTTTCGAGGGCGCGTTTCGCTCCTTAAAAATCGGGTTCCGCAGATATAAAAAAATACGTGTTGCGTATTTTTACCCATTCTACAAGCATGCCAAATTTCAACGAAATCGGAGAGATCGACCTCGCAACCTTTCCTTGCTAGTCCGAATAATCTTGCTTCCATGTCTTTCAAATCATTTGTGGTTCTTCTTCTTCCTCTGGTAGAAAGACCGGTCGAACAGGAACCAAAGGCCCTACTATTTTCATTTCACCCTTTCTTTTAGCGTTAACACGTCTCTTCAACGTAGATAGTGGTACATTGTTAAATGCTGCGGCTTTGCGACAGCTTGTATTCATCTTGCCCTATTAGACGGTTAAAAAATCACGCGGTAACCTTGAAACATTCTGACAAACCGTTCTTGTTATATTAATAACTAGGTTTTTGCTCGCGGCTTCGCTCGCGTATACTTGTGTTGAATGCTCTTTAATGAAATATGCTCCTGAAATGTTTCATCAAGGAACACGTAGAATTGTGTTGCAGAGCATCAATCCTAAGTTTAAGTAAATTCGAACAGATATTTCTTTCACCGTACAAACTTTGCTACCCCCTTTTCCCCTTAAGGATTGAATTCCCCAAAAGGCTGCAACTTCATTAATTGTGTCTAGGAGCAGTAATATAAAGTTTTAAGTGAATTTGACCCGATTTTTTCAATTTTCCGTACAAACGTTGCCACCCTCGTTCGTTTAGGGGTTGAATTTCGAAAAACGCTAAAATACGTATTTCATCAATTGTGTTGAAGAGCTTTAACACTAAGTTTCAAGTAAATCTGACCAGATTTTTTTCATTTTGCATACAAACTTCGCCACCCTCTTCCTCCCCTTAGGGGTTGAATTTCTAAAAATGCTGAAATACGTGTTTCATTAATTGTGGCAAGAAGCACGAATACCAAATTTCAAGTAAATCCAACCAGATTTTCGAATATTTCCATACAAACCTTGCCACCCCTTTTCTCCCTTTAAGGGTTGAATTTGGAAAAATCCCTTTTTAGTGGGTGCTTACTGTCCAAACTTCATGTAATTAGCTTCAGCGGTTTTGGCTCGCCATTAATAAATCAGTCAGGACATGTTCTTTTATATGTATAGATGACTACTTTTATTGTGTTTACTTACCTGACTCTCATCAATATCGGCAACTCAAATGTACTGAAACGATGGTAAACTTCACCAAAAAGAAGAGCATTTTGTCAAAAAATCGATAAGGTAAATGTCCCAATTATTGAACAGCTAAGGATCTGGGGGATTGAATTCGGTGAGAAAAAATATAAAATCAAGAAAAAACCATCGCTTTCATGTTCAAATGATACTTTGATATTTTTTCTTTCGAAAAATCACCCTTTAAATTATTTTTAAATGATTTCAAATTAAAAAAAAAAGAATAACAATGTGAAGCATGCAAATGTCCCAATGATTGAACACTGGAAGTGCCTATGTCCCTAATATTGAACAGGCATGTCCCAGTTATTGAACACTCTCGAGAATTCTTTTTCCGTTTTGAAAATATTATTTTGGGTACAATATTAAGAAATAAAAGCAAAATCAAACACTTAAATAATCTTCTATTAATCATGTAAAAATACAAAAATATATATTTAGTCTCTTATGACGGGTTTTCGGTTCATTCGTATTTGGTTTATTTTTGCTTTTCAACTCGAACTTTATTTTATTTTTATTTTCAGCTTCCTCGTTTTTATGTTCTGTTTTTGTTTGATTTTGTCGCAGTTTGGCTCTCTGAAATATCGAAGAGCAAAAAATATTGAACATTACATTCGTATTTTTAGGTTACATTTAGGTTATATTCTCTTTTTACTTTTCTTTTTATGTTTATTGCACGAAAATACAAATAAAAATATATTTGACGATCTTAGAGCTATTAACAAACAAAATTTTCATTCGGATTTATTCAACGGATTTATTCAAACAAAAACTATAAGTTTTTGTTTGAATAAATCCGATTCACATGATCTGTCACCCGTCAACTGTCTCGATGTTTTGATGGGTTTAATGACACCATCTTGAAGAATTCGAGTGTTCAATAATTGGGACACACTGCATTTTCTATGTCCCAATGATCGAACACCGTATTTTTTAACAAATAATTAATTAAATTTGTTTTTAAATTGTTATTTGTAAGACATTTTCTGAGAAACCTGAAACGCCTTTACTTTTTGAGATGCGTCAGTTTTTGAATTTTTTATATCACGAGACGTCAAATCGAGTCACCGTTGCTGATTACATAATTTTTTTTTTCTATTAATAAGAGCTTTTTTGCACAAGTAAGGTAACATTTCCATAGCTAAAAGTTCCATATATGTAATGAAATTTTTATAAATGAGTAAATGCATGCAGGTGAATGAGACATAATAAAAATACAAAATAGTGTTCAATAATTGGAACCTGTTCAATAATTGGGACATTTACCTTATTGTTTTCTCACACGAGACGTCTGCGTCCGCCACATATGACACTTTCACACTTATTCGTCTTCCCGCCTCCCCTACATACTCCAATAACTTCAGTAGCTACGCCGTCCAGTAGCTAGGCTTATGATTCATCTTATCTCGCATATTTTTCTTGCCCCTAGTTCCCCTACACACACACATGTATACATAAGTATGTACCAATTAGCGATGTGTTTATTTTATAATTGTTATTTTTTCCATCAGATCGGGCGATTTTGTTTTCGCGCGACTGGTCCGTCACTTTTTTTTCCCACATCCTCAAATATTGGGAGAACGCATCGTGTTCGGCTGCGCGCGAAATTGTATGACGTCCGCGAATGTAAAGTATTTGTGAAAAAAAAAAAAATACGCTCGAGCAGCAACGACCATGAGTATTTTTATTCCACGCTTCTGTCAGAATTTTTTAGACTCGCCAATTTGGTACTTCCACACTTTTTTTGGACGATCTTTGTTGGTTTTTTTGTTATTTTTAAAAATAACAATAATGGCGATAAAATAATGGACAAAGTTACGGAATAATGGCTCGCGGAATGTTAACGAAAATCGTGTTTATTTTTACTTTGGAACGTCAGTATTCCCTCCGGGCTCGGTTTTCCATAATTAATTATAACGATAATGATAATTGTAACGATAATATCAAAAAGGCTATCAAATAATAATAGTATCAAACGGTAAAGAAGAAAAAAAGGAATTATTCAAAATAAAATCCAAAAACCTTTCATCTCTGCGTTCGAACTCCGACCTTCTCTTTTCGCTCTTTCGTTTTTCCACAACAATAATTGTTATAAGCGTCGACAGAAAGAGACGATTAGTCTGCGAAAAAAAAATACATCGCCGAATAAATATCGAGAAATCTCGTCTGCGCGCGTCGAAAGCTTCGACATTGCTTTTTCCACGGTTTTGCACTCCACAAAAAATTCCACAAAAAATAAAGAAACAAAAAAAATTAATTTATTAAAATAAATTTATATAGGTGACTTGGGTCCGCTGTTAACCGGCGATTTTGTGAAACGCGCGCGCTTGAGGATTCGCGTGTACATGTCCAAGTGAAGTGTCACAAGCCTGTCAAAAAGTACGCATTGCTATAGAACATATTTTGAGAGACAATTAGTTGGCTTTAAGGCGGAATATACATTTAGACAGGAAAAAAATAAGCAATATTGAGAGATTTTTAAAATTAAGAAATAATTATTCCACAATTATCAAACTTTAGGTATACTTTAATAGTATATTTAAGTATACAAAACAATTTGTTTAAATTAATTCATCATCAAAATGACGGAGCTGGGGCAGATTTGCAAAAAAGTTCAAACATTTTTTCAGTTGGAACATGTATAGTTTCTATGCAACGATAATTAAGATGAAGAAAATGCAAATTTAAGAAAATGGCTCGTATTTACAAAAAAATGTCAACATTTCTGTAAAATGTGGATTAAAAAAGTAGTTTGTTTTCCAATTTTTCAAAAACGTTCGTTTTTTTCTTGACGATTTTTCAAATCGTCAAGTACCGATATTATCAATATTTCTACCAAGTTTCAACTCAATCGGCTTAATAGTTTTTGAGTGTTCCTGCACGCCAATTTCGATAATGCAGTTTTGAGAAAAATGGGTTTGGAGTTCACGCCCGCTCTGAATCCGAGCAGTGAGGCACAGCGTTGACGGGCTGTAACGTTTGAGGTTTTTCGAATTTCGCTTTAAGGCGTTACCCCCACTTGTAGCGCAAAAAAGGCCTTTTTCATGAATTTTTTTAAAGAAAACTACAAAACTTTTTTAATCGATCAATATACCATCTTAAAGAACACATCTTGAAGAACTTTCAGTAATTTTTTTATTGAAAAATATTACATTGTTTAGTGGCAAATGGCCGTCAATGAAATAATGTTTTTATATACACGGTTTGCGGTGACCAACATTGCGGCGAATTGGATCATCTGAAAAAAAAAATGCGGATGGATTTAGTCAAATATAAGTATAAATTAGTCTTTAATCGAAGGATTTTAAAAAAATATTCATTTTTCACAAAATGGCGGACAGTCAAAGTTAATGGTCCGATTTTAACGAAAAAAACGGCCGTTTTTTGGCTATAAAACGTCCATTTTTTTTTTCGAAAAAAAAATCGAACTATTAAAGACTACATTTTTATATATTAAATAAGCCTGCAAAATTTCAAGAAGATCGGTTCATTGGTGTTCGAGTAATCTTGGTCACCGACTTCAGAAATGCCATTTTGAGAAAAACGCGTTTAAGGGGGGATTGTCTTTTTTATTCGCAAAATTTACCGCTTTTTGGGAATTTTTTTGTGAAGAAAGTATACAACGGAAAACTTGTGAAACTTGGCATATAGTTTTATTGATCTGTTTACTGCATACAAAAAAATTTTTAAACAATTTCATCAAAAAATCCGCCTCCCACCCCCCTCGACGCGCGATGGTCCTTTTTTGATGGTGTGCACGATTACAGCCTTCACGTTCATCCTGCAACAAAAACCCAAAAAGCATTTTACTTTAGACACATATAGCTATCGTTCGATGAAGGGAAAAAAAAATTGACGATTTGGTGACGTTTTGAACTTGAAGTATCGATTTTTCGAAAAAAATTGATCGATTTTTTGTTATAAATAAAAAACTATTAAACGTATTGCTTTTTTGCTTCATCAAACGATAAAAGGATGTCAGCTGAGCATTCTGTCCAAATTTGAAGGCAATCGGTTGAATAGTTTTTGAGAAATCGTGCACACCATCAAAAAAGGACCATCGCGCGTCGAGGGGGGTGGGAGGCGGATTTTTTGATGAAATTGTTTAAACATTTTTTTGTAGGTAGTAAACAGATCAATAAAACTATATGCCAAGTTTCACAAGTTTTCCGTTGTATACTTTCTTCACAAAAAAATTCCCAAAAAGCGGCAAATTTTGCGAAAAAAAAGACAATCCCCCCTTAAAGTTTCAATTAGCCGGTCGTTTACACAACAAATTCTTCTCTTTCAATGCTCATATCTCAGTCAATTTTGTTCGGATCGACTTGAAATTTTCAGGACATATTCTCAGATACTTATACTTCAAAAAAATGCAATAAAAAAATCGATTTTTTCAAAATCGCAAGTGGGGGTAACCCCTTAAAACTTTGATCGTTTAAAGAAGAAAAAAAAACAGAAATCGATTTTGTGATCGCTGTAAATGTATATCCCGCCTTAAGGGAGGTAAAAAGATGGCACTTTGAGTTTGACTTTGTGGATCTAGCGTCAAAATTAACGTCAAAATATAATAATAATAATTATTATTATTTTTTAATTATATTATAAACAAGATATAATATATAATGAATGGCAACGACTTTTTTAATACGAACATACATTGCTGTATTTTATATTCTCGTAACTTGCCTCGAGAGCTTTAAAAAAACACACACAATTTTATATTATTCTATATCTAAATCATTAAAAAAATAAAATACATAATAAACGTCAACGTCATTTCAAATAAGAATATGCATTGCTATATTTTATATTCTGGTAACTTCTTCGAGAGCTTTAAAAGAAACAGGATTTTCAAGTATATTTCATCGTTAAAAACTTAAACGGTCGCTGTTAAGGGGTAAGGCCACTGTAACGGCCCAAAAAAAAAGGTTTTTTCACTAATTTTTTGCTCCCGAAATTGAAGGTATTTGAAAAAAAACTTTTAATGGTGTTATCGGGCATACATTAAACTTTATTATAAAATTTTTTTACAGTAAAAAAAAAACAAAATGGCGGTTCCACAGCTATCTTCCCGGGACATGTTTTGCTTCCAGGGCTCCGCGGCACGCAGCACCACTGGTGCACTTTTGAATCTAGAACAAAAAAAAAACCATTAATCTAGAGGGCTATAGCTAGAGAATGTCGATCGGATTTTAAAAAGTATCAATTTTTGTGGATTTGGCGTGCGTTTGAAAAAAAAAATTGATTTTTGACGAAAAAAACGGCAAGTTTTTTGTTAATAAAAAATCAATAAATAAAGTTCTTGAAAATTCCGATCGACATTCTCAAGATAATGTAAATGTTCACATCTGGTTAAAATTTCAAGTAAAAAAAATGAAAATTGTTCGAGTTATGCTGCGTGCCATTTTGAAAAACCATGTTTCGAGAAAAACGCGTTTAAAGTTTTGCGAATAGTTTTTTATTGGAAAAAATTAAAAAAAGAAGTTAAAAGGATTTAAACTATTTTTAAACTAGAGGGTTTAAACTATTTTTTAAGCCAATAAAAAAAAATCGATTTTTCAAAAAAATTACAGTGGCCTTACCCCTTAAGTGACCTACGAAGTTACACCCAAGGAGGAAATTATAATCCTATCTTTTTCCCTCTCAAAACCAAACGACATATATTCCAAACATATTTCATGACAAAACGCACTTTTTGAGACGTCAGCTTGGAACACTCTGAATCGGGCCCGGTATATACCGATTGCGACTACGCGCGAATTACGTTATTCTTGTGCATATTGACGAGGACTCAAGAAAGATGAAGAGCGGAGAAGTACAAGAAAAAGATAATTGAATTTGGAAAAACCGATAAAAGAATAATTAAATCTGAATAACTGAAAAACAATAATAATGGAATTTGAAGAACTTGAAAGAAGAATAATTGCATATGATAAAGTGGAGAAAATAATAATGAAATCAGATGAACTTGAAAAGAGAAGAATTGAATCTGAAAAAGTGGGAAATAAGGCTAATTGAATAAAAAAAGCACTCAAAGGAAGAATAATTTAATCTGAAGAACTTGAAAAAAACGACGATTGAATCTGAAAAAAGTGGAAAAAGGGATAATTGAATCTGAAAAACTCGAAAGAAGAATAATTTAATCTAAAAAAGAGGAAAGAAAAATTGAAACTGAAAAAATGGGTAAAAGAAAAATTTAATCTAAAAAATCGGCACGCGCGCTCGGTACATTTTTTAGATTCCGTCAACGCGATGTTCACGCATGACCGTTTGTCAAATAATTTTTTTTTGTTGATATTATTCCTTTACAATTTCCAAACTATATATATATATTACAAATATTATAAATCTAATTTGTAAATTACACTAACCTAGGAAAAGACATTCTTTTTTTTTCATGAACTGCCGAAGCTGTCTCATTTCTGAAAGGAAATTTCACCATAAAAATTGTCGCTGTAATGATACTGTATAAAACTTTGTGTTTGTGCTGTCTCTAGAAAATTGAAAGAAAAATAATTATATATACAAATATAATATTTAAAAAAAAAAATATATATATATATCCTAAAAATTTGACACTTCCGATCGTTCGAGATCAGAACAAGTTCTATCATTTGTGACTGTTACACACCTTACCTTACAATGTAACATATTTATTCACAAAAAGAAGAAAAAAAAATATGAAAAAAAAATAAATAAAGATATCAAGGTCGTATTTTACTCGGAGTGCCTCAGTGTTATTGAAAACTGCCTGTATTAATAGACGATGGCACTTTGCCCACGTGCGAGCGCGTACAGATCGTTTATATCTGTTTTACGTCATTGAATTCGACGGTTCGATAGCCCGAAACGAAATACACATATAGTTCGAAGGTTGCAAATGATGGTAGTAATTATAGTGCAAATACACTAATATGCATGATAATGATGACATAAAAAAAAGCTTATCAACGACGAATTGAAAAAATAAGGTGAGTAATTCAATAATAATAATAAGAATATCGTAAAATGATAAGCGCCGGTTTGAAAAAAAATCGTCAATGAATATTCATACAATTATAAAAACAACAAAAACAATGGAGATAACAATATGAATGATGATGATAATAATATAAAAAGAATATTATAAACGTGACAAAAGAAAGAAATTGTTTAGAGGATAATTAAAAAAACGTTTGCTCGACACTTGTTGGATAAATTTCACTAATTTTTATGAGCACTCTTTTCCAAAAAGTTTTTACGGTAAAAAGAATAGTCAAAGGATAAGAGAATTCGTAGGATGAAAGATTTCTTTCTCTGTCGGTCTGTTGATTTTTTAAAAATTCTTCGATGTTACAAATTATGTTTAGGTATTATTATTGTGGATATTATTACATTTAATTTTTGAATTATTATGATATTGTAATTATTATTATTTATTTTATTATTATTTATGACTTATTATTATGGTATTATTATTGTTATTTATTATGTTCTTTTCATCTGTCGCTTTTTATTATTATTATTATTATTATTATCATTATATTAAGCAGATTTTCATCATATCGCGAAGTAATAATATTCTGGTTGGAGGGCATCTTTGGCTGCAAATGTACCCGAATGTGTAGCAACAACAATATCAGCCTTAAGGAGGAGATACCTTCAAGCGAAGAAAAAATTCGCTGATTCTCATGATTTTTTTTTAAAGTCAAGCTTTCTTCACCATTTTTGAGACTTAGGGTATATTTTATTACTACTTTTGGCTGCCACATGGTATTTTTTTTAAATTAATTAATCTTTGAAAATAGCGGAGTTATGGCACGGTCCTCTAAGCGGGTTGCGGCGGATGTTGTCCGACGGCGTGACACGTAGCGTCGGCGGGATGAATCGGAAAAAAACCAACGAATATTTTTCTTTCATTGACCCTCGTTCGCAGAATGTGAACCAAGAAAAAGTGGGAAATGTTGAAAATCGATGAATTGGTACGCTTTGAAACCAAAAGATTGAATTTTCCGAAATAAAATGGCTAAATTTTGCAATAAAAAAATACTTTTTTGTAATTTTCAAAAACATTTAGGTTCGTGTTTTAGACAATAAGGTAAGAAAGATTCATGCCAAATTTCATCAGAATGGGTCGATTAGTTTTTTAGCTACACGTCACGCCAGTTTTGAAAATGCAATTTAAAGGACTAAATACCTTCGCCATTATTGAAGATCAATAAATTTTAAAAACCTCATGTAACAGCCAAAAGTAGTAATGAAACATACCCGAAGTCTCAAAAATGGTAATGAAATATTTCCTTTTGAAAAAAAAAAAATCATTTTTTGCTCGCCTAAAGGTATCTCCCCCCTTAAACGTTTATCGATAACGGGAAAATTCATTGTCGATAATAGTGAAGTTCTCGTTTATGAGGAGTCGAAAACCCTTCCAGGGCGCGACGTGAGCACATGCGATAATTTCCTGCGTTCGCTCGAATTGTGGTACAGTCTTCAATAAGTATAGGATTTCCGGTTTGGCGTAATTGAATTCGAAACAAGCTGTAGTATCAGCCTGATCTGGAAGGGGCAAGTGTCGATCCCTGTGTGCATCGTGATGAACTACGAGGACCCTTAGCTCCGCGAGCTTTTAATCGAGTTAGGGACAATCCCTTCGCAAATTAAGCTCTCGAACTTCCATTCGGAGAGCTGTGCATTTATATTGAATTAGGGTTAGGGGCTATCGTTACTGACGGAGTTTAATCTGTGTACGTAATAGTCGAGTGAGACCTCGTCCACTTGTAAATCGAGGTTAAGCCCACGGTTTACCTACCGGACCTGTTTTACCGATCGAGAACCTTGAAATTTTAGCCAATAAGCAGACTCTTGTCCGGAAGGTAAGAGTGAGAAAATATGAAAATTCACTTATAAGTTGCATAGCTTTCATTGGCACGCGGAGAGATGAAGAAAAATGGATATGTGATAATTGAATAGTTCGATTTATGAGGGTTAGAGTCCGAACTCCATAAGGCAAACGATGGAAAAAGTGTCGGGGAAACGTGAAAAATTCTGGTACAAGCTTTCACCACCAGAGTCGCTTCGATAACGAGGAATCGACCAATATATTAGGTGTACAAATAAGTTTTAGGACACTTCGATTTTGTATCATAACAGCTATTCTAAATTAATTCAAAGGTCCCGCTCACTTATCATAGATGGCGCTTGATATGTAGTATCGAAATGTAAAGGAGTCATAAACATAACCTATAAATTCTGTAAATTAAACATGCAGACCGATAAGCTATTTATTAGACACTGCATTCGCTATGAATTCCATCAAGGAAAAAGTGTTAGGAAAGCGTGTGAATCGATATGTTCTGTTCTTGGAGACAACATTGTATCTAAAAGTACATGTGAGTATTGGTATAAGCGATTCAAAGAAGGTGATTTCGACGTTAGTGACCGTGAACGCACGGGGCCTCCTGTAAAGGTGGACGATCAGGAACTGCAAGCGTTGCTGGATGAAAACTCTTGTCAGACGGAGAAACAACTTTCGGAACAGCTTGGAGTAACTCAACAAACTGTTTCTTATCGTTTAAAAGCAATGGGTAAGATTCGAAAAGGAACAAACTGGGTACCACACTTTCTGACTCAAGAAAATAAAAACAGCCGTCTTAACATTTGTGTGAGTCTTTACAACAAGTAACATAGAAAGTCTTTCTTGTGGAAAATTATGACCAGCGATGAAAAGTGGATTTATTTTGATAATCCGAAACGCAAATATCATTGGGTTGACCCCGGCGAGCCGACAACATCCACGCCAAAGCGCAATGTTCATTGTAACAAAGTCATGCTGTGCATATGGTGGGATATGAAAAGCGTACTGTATTATGAACTTCTCAAACCTGGTTAAACAGTTACTACCGATCGCTATTGTCATCAATTGATGCAAGTGAATCAAGAAATTGAGAAGAAACGTCCATTTTCTGGTAAAGGAAAACGTCCAGTAAAACTGCTCCATGACAACGCGCGGCCTCATGTGGGTAAACCGGTCAAGGATACGTTACTAGCGCTTGGATGGGAAGCTGTACCACACCCGGCGTATTCACCAGACTTAGCCCCATCCGATTATCATTTATTCCGGAAAATGCAGAACGATTTGTCTGACGTGCGATTCAAAACATTTGAAGAAGTGGAAAAATGGGTCGCTAAATTTCTCACCTCACAAGACGAATGTTTCTTTGCGAAAGGCATCCGCGAGTTACCTGAGAGATGGCTGAAGGTCATTCAGTGCGATGGAGATTACTTCGATGAATAACTGTGTTTTACTTCTTTTTTAATAAATCTTGAATTTTTTGAAAACTGTCCTAAAACTTATTTGTACACCTAATAGTTATAGACAAAGCACAAAGTGTAAGCGACAGACTACAACCCTAAAAAAGTGAAAATTGAAAAAGAGAAATAAAAGGACTAATTTTAGTGCATTTTTTTTTTCAATTTAATACAATTATTTTTAAATTAATAATTTAGTAAACCTTTTTCGTAACGTAATTGCTGTAATACCGGAAATAGGAGAACAAAAATCGGAAGTATTTAAAAAACGAAAAAAATCATCCACAGTTGTAAACAATTAGCATTGAGATTGGTACTTTTTTAATTATAAATTATTCTGTATATTAAATGTGCCGATAATTAAAAGCGAAGAAGTATTAAAAATATCAATTATGTATACGTGGTTTGAAGTTTCTCGAGGAAATATTACTAACGTTTAATATTTATACACTCTGTATACTTTACATTATACGCGTATTTATAGGGCATACTTTCGATTAATATCGAAAGCAAATTGAGGTTATGTTCCTGTCAAAATAACGTACGTATATATACAACCTATCGTACGCTATCTACATCAGCGCCGCTTGACTGGAACACTCATTTATTACAATTTTGCGGACCCTTTGAAGTACACAGTCAGTGGGTACTCAACCTCCATAGACCGATACTCGCAATTCTTGAAAAATCGGCGAAATGGCAGCTGTCCGCAAAATGGAAGGTGAACGCAAGTTATTCGCTGCGCAAATCGCCAACGTTAATTGTCTCAATACTCAATCAGCGCCATCTGCAGAAACGGTAGAACTGTCAGCACTAAATGTGTTTCCATCATTTTCCGCAAGATTTCGAAGTACCGTTCGTTAGATCAAGACCGAAAGTACCGAAAAACAGCTTCCAAATAGTTACTTGTTTGGGTAAATCGAGTATTCACTGCAGCGTGCAATGCACTGCGATTTTTACCGATCCCTACAGTACCGACGCTATCCCGCGGCCTTCGGTTCGTTAAACCTCGTGACCGCGATTTTCTAGATCCCAACAAAGAGTAACAATTTGTTCGAACTCACTAGAAAAAAAACCCGTTTTGCGCGGATATTATGCACTTTTCTGGATTGCCGACCGTCGGTAACTCGTGCTTCAGATTTCCTCTTTACCGATTGCGTCGTGCGCGAATTCGCTGCGAAACAATACGCGCGTTGGAATCGTTATCGACATTCCGATCTAATTGATGCTCCTACCCGGAAACTTACTCGTGACGCACCCTCAATACGTACATGTGATAGAAAAATTCGAGAGACCGGAATGATCAACGATTGTTTTTTTGTTGCTTTAACGATCTGACGTATCTTTTTCCTCCTCGCGCTCGGCCACTCGACCTCCGGCCGACATTGGCCGTCTCTCCGGCTCCCCAATTTCCGTCTAGTTGCGCAATTGATACGACGCGTGCGTACGCGTCGATGAGCGCCTTGACCGATCGATAATGATCGACAGTCGCGCGCGCATGAAGTTGCGCTTCGATTTAAATGTATCCGGTCGAATTATCGAAAACGGCGTCATCGAACGCGTCGATGAGTCGTCGTGTGTCACGATATTACCATATTCTCTTCGTAATATATATAGTTCTTTTCGCTTCGATCGTAATTTTCGAATATCACGTCGCGTTTTTTCATCTAATTTTCGAGCGTTTTTTTGCATTTGGTTTTTTCAAATTGTTGACAATCGAGAATCGTTTTATGTGACCGTTACATTGTTTCTTCCCGCAATATAAATGGCTCGTATTTACTTTGAGGTTAAGTAGACCGTACCACGTGACATGGCAGTGCGAGATGGCTGAAATTTTCGGACAGAAAGTTCCCAGAGATCATTTATATTTAGGGCAAGGGGCTGGCATCTTTTGGAATTTTTGCTGCGCAGATCATCCGCTGCTTGTAGTGTCCTACTCTGCCACTCGCAGCGCTAATTGTTCTCGAACAATCCTCATGCGCGCGCAGGGACTATGTATATGGACACTCACACATATAATCGCGCAATACCCACATAACATCATCAATGGACACTGATGGTTTCATATGGTGTATTTCTATACACATGCACAACTTATTATCCTACCATTGTTGTCTTATTAATTTATCTATTATTGATTTAATTTTCATTGCTAAAACTCTATTATCTAATGATCGTGCCAACTATCAATCATGAAGATAAATATGGAACGGCACTATTTGGTACCAAATTATAACTTTCTCAAAAGGTCATTGATAAATCTAAAAAAGCTCCTGCCTTCGTCCTGCATAAAATGTTTTTTACACACCACTCTTCCAACGTTTACACTATTGTTATTCATAACCTTTTCCCATAGTCTTCCAATGCTAGGATCAGCTGGTACGGTAAAAAAATGCACCTTTTTAGAATTACGCGGGTACCCTGAGGTACAACCGCGCACAATACACGGCATTAGTACACGAATATTAAGTGATTTCAGTAATTTAATAAATTCTGCATTTCGAAATAAACTGCAAACCTTAAAATTACGAGTCAAAATAGTCGTATTCGTCGTTGCGGTTGTTATGTACTTATGTACGCAGAGCAGGCCTCGCGCCTGCGCAATAAGAATATTGTCAGTAACCTACTAGCGCCACGAGGAGAGGTAGAACTAAATAAAGCGGTCGAAGAGCGTAGCATTTTTATATACGGTAAGGTATAGGAGGTGCTCCTCATTTAGGGCGAAGAAAAATCGTCAAACTCCGCATGGGTGAACTCTACGGATCTTGACGTTGCGTTTGCTGAAGAAAAAAAACTTAACCATGTGGGAGAAAGTGCCGTGGGAAAATTTGGGAGGTTATGTTGACCTAGTACCCTTGAGGTAGTACATATATCCGTCATAGTATGCAGTGGGGAGTCGAAAGAAAGTTTCACTTGAAGTTTAAGGGGGGAAAACCTTTAGAGGAGGAAACAAATTTCTATTTTTGATGATTTTTTTTAAGTAAAGATTTCTCCGTAATTTTTAAAATTTGGGGTATTACTACTATTGGCTGTTACATGATATTTCAAAAAATGATTAATCATTACAAATGGTGAAGGCATGGCGCGGACGTCTAAACTGCATTTTCAAAACTCGCGTGACGTATAGCTTCAAAACTAATCGACCGATTCTGATGAAATTTGGTGTCAATCTTTCCAACCTTATTATCTCAAATATGAACCTCAATGATATTGAAAATTAAAAATACAAGTATTTTTTATTGCAAAATGTAACCATTTTGTCGGAAAATTCAATCTTTTCAATTAAAAAAAAGGGAAAATATTTTTCACTTTTTCTAGGTTCATATTCTGCGTATGAGTGTTAATAGTGTTGAAGTAAAATCTTCGGTGGTATTTTTCCGATCAATCCCGCCGACGCGACGTGTCACGCCGTCTGAGAACGTTCGCCGCAACCCGTTTAGACCGTGCCACATCACCGCCATTTTTAAAGATGAATAACAAAACAAATACCATGTAACAGCCAAAAGTAGTGATAAAACAAACCCTAAGTCTCAAAAATGGTGAAGAAATTTTTCGTTTGAAAAAAAGTCATGAAAATTAGCAAATTTTTCCTCTTCTAAATGTATCACCCCCCGAGCCTGTACCACGGTCTTACATACAGGTCTGGAAACTCCTAGGGTAGGGAGTGATTCAGATAATGAGGCAAACGGTCGAAAATAGCCTTTTTCGTGGCTCCGAAGTGGACTGGCCCCTTAATGTTTATTCTTAGTAGATTGAATTCCTTACTTGTTTCTACAACTTTTACTTTTATTTTTGCTTTTTTAACAATGTTAAGGAGATATGTACGCCTAGATGATCGAGGTCGAGGATTTAGAAGCTATGAACATTCCGGCGACTATAGAAGACCTACACTATGGGCCTGGTATCGACGATTCCATGTAAGTTGACAAATTTCATGATTTATTCATTCCCAAATTTTCAAACGCGTTTTTCTCAAAACCACGTTTTTCAAATCGGTACCCAAAATTTCTCGAAAACCAATGAACCGATTGCCTTCAGGTTTTTTGTGGTTATTTTATACACCCTTATCTAGTACTTGTCGTAGGATTTTTTTCCGTTACTTAGTTTTTGTTTTATAGGCAAAATAATAACTAATTTTTGGCCCAAAAATCACTATTTATGTTCAAACGTCCGCCTTTTTGTCATAAATCGATATTTTCAAAATCGGCCATGACAAGTACTAGATTATAGTATCTAATTTAATAATCTTTTTGGTTTTTTTTCCGATGATTTTTGAATAAACGCCAGTGGGTACCGTATACGAAGATTTTTTTACGACGCTCCAAGGATCATACAATAACCTTTTATATTTTTGATATTTTTAAATAAAGAAAATTAAACATCTTTTTGAATGTATATAATTCTAGATAATTAAAAGCCCAATCCGAAATTTCAAATAGTTTTCCTTGAAAAAATTCACTAAAATGACCTTTTTTCCGGCTCCTAGGTGATATACACCTAGGAGCCCGAAAAAAGGTCATTTTTGTGAATTTTCCCCTTAATAAGAACGTGAAAATAAACATATTGGAAGAGGAATTAAAAAAAAGAAATGAACGCATGTTTAAAAAGCACCATTTTTATTGATTTGCGAATTCGGCGAGTTCGTTTTGTCACAAAATTTTTTTTGCCGTTTTTGATTTTATTGATAGGCGAACTGGCGTATCCTCAATTGAATATAATGAAATATAGCAAAGGATAAGGCCGGGTCCAGACTATGCTGTTCTACCGGAGCGTTTCAGGTAGTTTAGATTTCTAGAAACGTTGTAAACACGTGTACTTTCTGTCAGGAGGTTATTTTTCCATTGCTGTATACACACACACACACACACACACACACACACACACACACACACACACACGCACGCACGCACGCACGCACGCACGCACGCACGCACGCACGCACGCACGCACGCACGCACGCACGCACGCACGCACGCACGCACGCACGCACGCACGCACGCACGCACGCCCGCCCGCACGCACGCACGCACGCACGCACGCACGCACGCACGCACGCACGCACGCACGCACGCACGCACGCACGCACGCACGCACACACACACACACACACACACACACACACACGACTACTGCTCGCCAGCGCTTCCAGCGGACAAATGAGGAACTATGTTTTCGCCTCACTAACGATGACACTTTCCACCATGCAAAAACGCCGGAGTTTCCAGACCCGCATGTAAGACCGTGGCTTGCACAGATCCATCAGCCGCGCTGCACCGCATGCCGCGCGAGTCCGAGTCGCCAGCAGCGCCGCGCCGGCGAAACCGTGACTCACTCCCCAGTAGACAGGGCTCGCGCACTCCGAACAGCCGGCCCGTTCCTCTCATGTACCACAGGCCAACAAACACCTGCGATTGGCTATCGCGCGGAGGCTCGACCGGGCGTTTAAAAATAAAGTTGCCATCCGTTCTCCGTGCGTTGTCGCTCCTCAGCCGGTTCCCACTTCCCCTTCCCCTCGTTCTGTCGCGACTTTACCGTCGGCCTCTCGACTCCTTAAATTCAACCGGGCAGTGCACTCTCGCTCGGGACGCGCGTGGTGGTCGTTCGCGCACGTTAAACGCCAACCAAATCCACGATTAGAGAAGTACACACAGTCCGCGCATCCACACGCGATAAAACACGCGCGCGAGGTTAAACAGGCCAAAAGTGAACGAAACAAAGACCCCAAAAAAACGTCGACAGTGTCGAGGTGTACGCGCGCGCAAATAGCACGTGTGTGTCCAATTCAGCGTCATAATCATCCAAAAGTCTAAACTTAACCGCGTTTCGACAGATCGCGGCCCATTTTCGTCAACACCCCCGTCGCCCCTTCGACCAGTGCATAACCTCAAAAAAATCGCGAAGAAAATCGCCGCGTTCTCGCGGCACGCGACGTGGTTAATTTCGTTGGAAATCGTGATCGTGCCTCGAAAAGTCATCGCGCGAGTGAGACTGGAAGTTCTTCGATTTTATTTCACTTCGCGAACGAGACTCGAGGTAATCGATGCTGCGTCATTAATGAGGTACGTCGCGACTTGTTTTTTTTTTTTCGTTCTGTCTCTCTCCGAAGTGTCTTCAATTGCCCCTTGACTCTTGTCAATTTCGTCGGCGCCCCCTCCCCCTCCCCTGTCTCTCTTTCATTACCAATCGCCGCTTTTCTTCGCACTCGCCCGATCTCTCTCCGATTCGCCCCAGCGCTAAAGATGTGCGCCGAAAATTTTAATAAAGTGACGCAATCGTCGTTGATATTTTCAACGCGCGTTTGCCCTTCGACGGCCACCGCCGACGCGTCGTTTCCGTCGCTTTTGTCAGCGAGTACTACGCACGATTCTTCTTCGCAGGCCACGCCGATTCTTCGCCACTTTGGATTCCGATGAAGTTACGCCGCGCCGGACGCACCGGGCGCGATTCTCCTTCTGTGTCGGACGGCGCTGAGCCGGGAAACGATTAGACCCTCGGACGCTTATTGGCCGGGCGACTTTCCAACGGGACGTACTTTGCGTCTCGCGGCGTCGAAACGCCGCGCCGGCCTACGATGCTTGGGTTCGTTGCGATTCTGTTGTTCGTGGCTAGCAGCTCGGCCTCTCGACCGCCGCTACTCGTTTCGAGCCCATTATCGGGGTCGGGCGAGTACCGGAACGGGTGTGGGAACAAGTCGGCACTTTGCGTCGAGTTTGGGGAGTGTCCGAGCGGACTAGGGCTTTTCTTTTGCTCTGGACGTATTTTGGACGCATTTGTCGATTATCGAGCAATATTTCCCATGGATTTCTAACCTTGTTTGGGTTAGCAACGTCGTTGAAGTTTGCGTCGTTGGAATGCAACGATTTTTTTGTTTATGCTCCTTTTTTCTCTATCGTTAACTTATTGTTCATTATAAGTTAATGAGTTGATAAGTTATCCTCCACGAGCTTTTGGAATGCAATGAGTTTTTTTTTGTTTACTCTCCTTTCTTCTTTATTAACTTATAAACTTATCCTCTGTTATAAGTAAATAATTTGATAGCTTATGCTCCACGAGCTTTTTACCCACAGCTTTGCTCGGGGCAAACGGGTAGGCGGGGATATTACGATATCTGTGGCCCCAAGTTTTGGCCATGCAGTCTTTATATTTGGCCCAAAATAAGACTTTTTTCAAGAATACAAAAAATCGAAATTCGACTTTTAAGGGGGTGAAACAGAGGTTTTAAATTTTTAATGAGGCGGAGTATTTTTTGGGTAGATTTCTTTAGAATTCGGCGTAAACATTCTAGAAAAAAAGTAATTTTCAAATAGGTAGTTCATTGAAACACGATTTGTAACGGGATAAACGGGAGCTTGGAACGTTGTTAAACGTTATATTTTTTCGTCAAATCATCTGAAATTCAGCTTCCCAGAAGGGTGATTGCATCATTGTTCTTTGTCAATAATACAACAAAAGTAGGTTGTATTATTTTGGTTGGGTGGGCATCGTAATCGTGCCCACCCAACGATTCCACACACACACACATCGAAGGTGCTCCAGACCCACCCAACGATTCCACACACCATCGAAAGTGCTCCAAACCCACCCAACGATTCCACACACACGTCGAAGGTGCTCCAGGCCCACCCAACGATTCCACACACACATCGAAGGTGCTCCAAACCCACCCAACGATTCCACACACACATCGAAGGTGCTCCAGGCCCACCCAACGATTCCACACACATCGAAGGTGCTCCAGACCCACCCAACTATTCCACACACACATCGAAGGTGCTCCAAACCCACCCAACGATTCCACACACACATCGAAGGTGCTCCAGACTCACCCAACGATTCCACACACACATCGAAGGTGCTCCAGACCCACCCAACGATTCCACACACACATCGAAGGTGCTCCAGACCCACCCAACGATTCCATACACACAAAAGTCGCATTTTCTATCGAATATGGCCGCTGCATGGTCAAAATTGGGAACCACAAACATAATAATGCTTCGACTTTCAACCCCCTGTTTCACCCCCTTAAAAGCCGAATTTCGATTTTTTGTATTCTTGAAAAAAGTCTTATTTTGGGCCAAATATGAAGACTGCATGACCAAAACTTGGGGCCACAGATATCGTAATACTGCCGGGTAGGCAGAGGGGCGCTGTATCGTTGATTATTCCGACTACCTGGTCTACAGTTTTAAATCATTCACCTTGGTTATTTTTTTATAAATTATATTCCATATATGAGGCATTCCACGTCAATTCGGCCAGTAAAAAAGAAAAATCTACAAATAATTTTGAAAAATCGAGTTACTTTATTGAAAAATATTCACCGAGTGTCGAAATTTTTTTTAAATTCAGACTTTTTTTCTCGTCGTTTATCATTTTTTAACATTTTTCCATTCAAATGGCTGTATCTTTGGCAGGATTTGACGTATTTACATTCGTAAAGAACGAAAATGTGCGTCTTTTTATAGCCTTCCAGAAAAAAAATTAATTCAGATTTTATTGAGCAAATCGAACGGCCGTTTCAGGGCAAAATATGCAAAAATATTTTTTTTCTCAAGGAAAAACACTCGATTTTTTTTTAATGTTCCTGAATTGTGAATACGACAAACGGATTTTTGGTATTTTTTATATTATGGGATTCCTAAACACCGGGAAGTAACAGCTATTTTTATTAAATTTTTTTTTTATTAATGTTCGATTGAAGAGTAGAGCACTCCAAGGAGCACTCCAATACACATGACATATATGTCATATGTATTTCAAAAACCTGGTAAACATACAACGAGTGCTCCACACTCTTCAATTGAATATTAATAAAAAAAATAAAAATAATAAAAATAGCTGTCACTTCACGGTGTTTAGGAATCCCATAATATAAAAAATACCAAAAATGCGTTTTTCTTATTCACAATTCGGGGAAATTCTTAAAAATAAAATAACGAGTGTCTTTCCTTTAGAAAAAAAATATTTTTGCATATTTTGCCCTGAAACGGACGTTCGACTTGCTCAATAAAATCTATGTTGATTGTTTTCTGGAAGGCTAGAAAAAGACGCACATTTTCGTTTTTTACGAATGTAAATACGTCAAATCCTGCCAAAGATACAGGCATTTGAATGGAAAAATATTAAAAAATGGTAATCAACGAGAAAAAACGTCAGAAATTTTTAAAAATGTCGACTCTCGGTGAATATTTTTCAATAAAGTAACTCGATTTTTCAAAATTATTTGTGGATTTTTTTTTACGGGCTCAAGTGACGTGGAATGCCTCATATGAGTCATTCTTCATCAACTGAGCCACTTTTTTTCAACCTCCAATTTTTTTCAAAATCTGCCAGTTCGAAATATTAGTCAAAAGGAACGTCTGTGATTTTTCAAAGATTTTTTTAGGCGTCCGTTCAGAATTTTCAATTTTTCATTACGAATACTGTATCCGAAAAAATATTCATCAAACAAAAAAAAAACATAAGAATAAAATTTATTTTTTCCGCTTTATCGAAAAAAATCAAAATCATAATTTTTCTGCATTGAGATAATTGAAATTTGGCAAAAAAATGGGAATAACATTTTTTTTAACCTAACAACACACTAGATTTCGGTACGAATTTGACGGGATGACTGTCATTGGGTAAAGAGCCTGCGAAAAAAAATTCAGAATGGTACCTGCAATGGTTAGGATGAAAAAAAATACAAACCCTGCGAAATCTCATAACCGCATATATGCGGTTATGAGATTTCGCAGGGTTTTAATTTTTTCATCCTAACCATTGCAGTTACCATTCTGAATTTTTTGTCGCAGACTCTTTACCCAATGACAGACATCCTGTAAAATTGTTACCGAAATCGATAGTCTGTTATTAGGTAAAAAAAATGTTATTCTCATTTTTAGCCAAATTTCAATTTTCTCAATGCAGAAAAATGATTATTTTGATTTTTTTTCGATAAAGCGGAAAAAATAAAAAGTTTCTATTCTTATGTTTTTCTTTTTTGGTTTGATAAATATTTTTTCGTATACAGTGTTCGCAACGAAAAATTAAAAATCACGAACGGACGCCCAAAAAATCGAAAAAAAATCACAGACGTCCCGTTTGACTAATATTTTAAACTAGCAGATTTTGAAAAAAAATTTGGAGATGTTGAAAACAAAGTGGCCCAGTTGATGAAGAATGCCTCATATACTGACTTTTTGTCCCTTACATCTTTATTACAAGTATAGACATCTTGAGTATTTACTTACGAAAATTTCAATGGAATTCACATTGATTGATTTTGATAAATAAAAGACTTCGCTAAATAAAAAAGTACCAAAATAAAACCTTCGAATTTTGCATATGTTATTTTCTGAAATGAGTTATCCGAATTTAAAATGCAATCGATCTTACAAAATTTCATTACACAATACGTTTCGCGTTTTTCTTCTTCCTCGTTGGCTGAATAAGATTTTCTCGGTTGGGCTCTCCGGAGCAGACAACACAGAGCTGACGATGCGAGAAGTAGGCGGTTCGTAGATCGACTCCAGCCGCTCGTAGCATTTTTTCCTTGCGATTCGTTAATCGTCATCGCAAAGCAGACGGTCAGGGGAGACTACACTCGCTTGGATTGAAACGGAAAGTTATTGCTTATGATGAGAAAAAAAAAACCTACATTTCTGGTACCGATTTTGAAAACTCTGGAGTAAAACGCGTTTAAAGTTTTGAGTACCTGCGCCCCAATTACGTCAATTTACGGCAATTTCAAGCAAGAGATAATCAAAAATAAGACTTGCATTTATCATTGACAATTATAATTACATATATGTGAATTAGCATAGATTTTATGATTTTTATCCCGGGATTATTTATTTATTTTTCTATAAATAATCACCTATTGTTATATATAAATAATATATGATCATATATGAGAAAATATATAATTATGTATAACTATAATGAATTTTGTACATAAATAACTATATATGGATTTTGTCCATATATAAACATATATAGATATATTATATTAATTATATATAATAATATGTGATTATATACAACAAAAATTTATCGGGATATTTAAATGACGGAGGTATGCGAATTTAAAAAAAAAATGAAAAAAAAAAAAAAAAAAAAAATCGAAGTGAGACTCGAACCAGGGACCCCGCGATTACTAGACTCGAGCGCTACCGGGTACGCCACGAGCCCGGTTCGAATATCGTTGCATCTTTGTGGGATAAGAGTGGGCTCGAAAACTTCAAAGTCAATTTTCTCGAAAATTTCTGAATATGGCGTCGAACTGCTTTGGGATATTAATATTCGAGCTCTGAACTTCACGTACCATGAGTACGAAAAATTACAAAAATCCGACTGCCGTACTGTCCCCTTGTTAGAGTTTGCGCCGTGGAACGCCCGGGTCCTTGCAGTTAACTAAGATCAACGAAACAATTTTTTTTTTTTTTCATTAAAATAAGAAAACGAAAAACGACGGTTAGATAGGCCGAAATTTTTCTTCACAATCGTTGAAAGTGCCCCCTATTATTCAAAAAGTGATATAGCATACTTGTTTGGCTAATAAATCAAAAGGCCGCAAAGGGCGCGCGCTCGTTTACCTACTCTTGGTACTTTTGAACGGCATCGCTTCGGTGACTTCCTAGGGACCTTTAACGGCGGGGTAAAGTCAATTCGGCGAAAAAAAGGCATGTTTTTAAGATTTTTTTTGGCGTAACGAATAGTGTTCGTTTATTGAAAAATTTACATATAATAAAGTAACATTTGAACAACATTCTCCTAAATTTGCATTGCAAAATATTCAAAATTGAGCGAGTGAAAATTAAACCCCGGAGGCGCCTCGAAAAAAAGTTGGTTTGCGGTGTGCACCATAACTTGCAACAGAATCATTTGAAACAAAAAAATCAAAATGCATTTGTTAAAGGAGATGTTTCTCGAGGTAATGACGGGAGGATTTTTTTTTTTGATTCTTCGATTTTTCGTAGCACTTGGGAGTCAAAAACCCGATTTTCGCTAAAAAAAATCGGCTAATTTGTTGTTGAAAAATTAGTAATTATTAAAAAAAAAAACAAAAAAGCTCTCGACAATACCTGGTGAATTATGTGAAGAAGTACTGTGCAAAATTTCAAAGCGATTGGTCCAGTAGATTTTGAGTTATCGTGCACACGGACTTCAAATATGACAAGTCTCAGAAAAACGGTTTGGAAAACGCAGAAGAGAAGAGAACGGCATGGAGCAATAGACGCTCAAATATTCATAACTTCGTCAATTTTACTCCGATCGACTTGAAATTTCAACACAATATTCTTGATATATTATGCATTCATTTAAAAAATTCAAAAAAATGAAGAAAAAAAATTTAAATACTTTACCCCGCCCTTAAGACTTTCTGTTGGGCTTCAAACTTTGGGAATATATTCTTCAGATACTAAATGAATTTTTAAAGCAATAAAAAAATTTAATATCTGCAGGAGGTTCCCCCCTTAACTTAAGAAGAAAAAAAACTAAAAAGTCTGAAAATAAATATTTCTGTATATTTTTAATATTTATATTAATCTCCATTACATACAAAAAAAGTTGTGTCAGTGCCGAACATCGAAAATTCCAAAAACTAAAAACTCATTTGCTCTCCAGCTCTATTTACATTCGATTTGTCGATACACAACCACACAATTATTATAGTGGAAAAGTGTTTATATATATATTTTAAATTTATTGGCACTGGCATAAAAAATTATGTTTCTAATTGAAAAAATTTAACAAAGGCCATAGCCGGGTAAGTAGGGAAAAATTGCCTCCGCATTTTTTCCAGCGAAATTTGGACTATATTCTGAGGTATAAAAAAAACAAATTTTCTGAAAATTTCATGCCGTCAACGCAATGGTTTTAGAAAAATGAATTTTTTTTAAATATAAAAAAAAATTCCGGAAGCAGTACAGTGGATCGATTGGATTTTTTTTGGTACTTGTTCCGATCAAACGTGTTACGAGATAAAATTATAGAACATCTTGCGCAAGATTAAGGTTTGAAAAAAAAATAATGTTCCTTGTTTTATTATTTTTCACTATAATCCACTTGGGGTACAACAGCGAAAATTTTTTCATATAATCTTTGGGCACCTTATTAGATTATATAATTTTTTCAAAATGATCGGTTTGGTACGCCACAGTGAAAAAAATAGAAACACACTTTATTGATATATTTTAGTTATATAGATATATAACTAAAATATATCAATAAAGTCTATTTCTTTTTTTTTCACTGTGGCGTACGAAACCGATCATTTCGAAAAAAAATTATATAATCTAATAAGGTGCCCAAAGATTATATGAAAGAAATTTCGTTATTGTACCCCAAGTGGATTATAGTAAAAAAAATTAAACAAGGAACATTATTTTTTTTTAAACCTTAATCTTCCGCAAGATGTTCTATAATTTTATTTCGTAACACGTTTGATCGTAACAAGTACCAAAAAAATCGAATCGATCCACCGAAGCGTTTCCGGGATTTTTATTTATTTTTAATTTAAAAAAAATTCATTTTTCCAAAACCATTGCGTTGACGGGGATGAAATTTTCAGATTTTTTTTTTATAACTCAGAATATACTCCTAATTTCGCTGGAGAAAATGCGGGGGCAAATTTTCCCTACTTACCCGGCTATGGCCTTTAATTTTTTAATTTACGTTTTTGATAAACAAAATTTAATAACAGATATTTGCTTTCAATACATTTTTTTTGCTTCACAGTGTTTAAATTATTGTTCGAACTTCAGTCTTCATTTTTATTTTAATATTTAATATTTTCATACATTTCGACTTTTAAAAAATTGTTTTTTATTTGAGCCCAATCTCCCTCGAATATTTGCAAAACCTGTTAGGAAAGGGTCAGAGAATTTCTGAGTTAATAATGCTCATGTAACAATCATGATTCCACGACCTTGAAGTTTGAATCGTGGGAATGAAATGATTTTATTGTTAATTTTTCATTTCTTTATTTTCATCAAAGTACTCAGTACTAAGTACTAAGTCGCAATTTCCTGATCAAAGTACGTAAAAACGTTTGGGTGATTTTCACTTCAAAACGAAAATTCGTTCAATTGAAAGGAATTGATTTTCTTTGCTTCAATGATGTCGACTTCAACATCATTGCATTCCGGATCTTTCCGTCTCTGGTTGTGGATTAGAAACTGCAGGAATGCCATACTCGATTCGGGCCTATGATTCCCGTAGGACAGCGTCGAAGAACATCTTTGAAAAACAAGCGTTTTTTGATAATTTTTTGTCGCCTTGTTTCGATTAGTATCCAAAGCCTTTTGTTTGCAAATTGAGGTCGTAAATCTCTACTGAAGATCGGCAAAAAACGTTCGAGTGATTTTATAGCTTTAATCAGCGGAAAAAAATTGAGTGTCGGAGAGAATGAGTTTCTGTTGCCTCTCAACGATGTAAAATTCAACATCGTCTCCTGACGTTGAAGTTTGCAACGTTGGATTGCAACGGAAGGTATTTTCTTGTTTTTTTTTTCGTTTCTTCATTTTTATTAAAATCGTTTTTTCAATCCATGAAGGTGGGGTATACATTTACAACGATCAAAAAATCGATTTTTTTTCTCCTTTAAACGATAGAACTATATACGAGGCATTACACGTCACTTCAGCCAGTAAAAAAAAATCCACAAATAATTTTGAAAAATCGAGTTACTTTATTGAAAAATATTCACCGAGTGTCGACATTTAAAAAAAAATTTCTGACGTTTTACTCATTGATTACCATTTTTTAATATTTTTCCATTCAAATGCATGTATCTTTGGCAGGATTTGACGTATTTACATTCGTAAAAAACGAAAATGTGCGTCTTTTTATAGCCTTCCAGAAAAAAATTAATTCAGATTTTATTGAGCAAGTCGAACGGCCGTTTCAGGGCAAAATATGCAAAAATATTTTTTTTCTCAAGGAAAAACACTCGATATTTTATTTTTTTAAATGTCCCCGAATTGTGAATACGAAAAACGGATTTTTGGTATTTTTTATATTATGGGATTCCTAAACACCGTGAAGTAGCAGCTATTTTTATTTTCAATTTTTTTTATTAATATTCGATTGAAGAGTGTGTGATTGATTCGATTGATGAGAGTTTTTGACGAGAATTATTTTTGACAAATTGGAAAAAAATACTACTTTTTTAATCCACATTTTACAGAAATATTGCGTGAAATGTTTATTTTCTCAAATTTGCATTTTCTTCATTTTAATTACCGTCACATAGAAACTAGACATGTTCTAACTGAAAAAATGTTTGAACTTTTTTGCAAATCAAAGTCTACGGGAAATTAGACTGCACGCCGATTCGCAACTCCCGTGGCGACCTTGCTGTAACACTCTGCCACAGCTCCGTCATTTTGATGACGAATTAATTTAAAAAAAATTGATTTGTATACTTAAATATACTATTAAAGTATACCTAAAGTTTGATAATTGTGGAATAATTATTTCTGAGGTTAAAAAATCCCTCAATATTGCTTATTTTTATGACGTTGGGAGTTTGCATCGTTGGAATGCAACGAAAACTAATTCTTCTTTACCGCTCATTTTTTTGACTGATTTGGGCTGTGAAAATAAATATAATCTTTTCACATATTCTTATTAGAGACTTACCATCTCAGTTTGCAAAAAAAATAGACTTTCGATAATGATAAAAATAAAGAAATAAAAGATTGAAGAAAAAAAATCGTTGCATTCCAACGATGCAAACTTCAACGTCATTTTATTTTTCCTGTCTAAATGTATATCCCGCCTTAAGGTCGTGGATCTCTATTGAGGATTAAGCAAACCGTTTCGGTGATTTACATGACCAAAATCGACGACAAAATCGTGCGAAAATGAAGAAAAATTAAGTTTTGGTGCGTCCCAACGCACCATTGATGAAATTAATCCGCAATTATGCCACAATTTTATTGAAAATTTCGTCAAAAGAGTGAACGTTTCCACACATAACCTCCATATTTTTACCTAATATTAAAATAAAAAACATTCGTACTTTTCGAATAAATAATACGTTTTATTAATAAATTAAAATGTCAGGTCATTTTGAGACACACTGTACAAACCAAAAGCTTCGGAAATCATTTTTTTTTTAATTAAGGGGATAGGCCACTCTAGAGGCCGAAAAAATAGGCTTTTTGGCGATTTATTTTTCTGAAAAACTACAAAATAAATCGAGATTACAAAAGAGGGTGTTTATCATACATACCAGCGACTGTATACAATAATTTTTTTGAAGCGATTAATTTCATAATGGCGGCTGTGCAGCGTTTATCTCAAAACTGCATTTTTTAAGTTGGCCGGAAACATAACTCAATTTTCAACCGATTCACTTGAAATGTTGAATATATCTTGAAAAATACATTGTCTATGGAAGTACGTAGGATTTTCTTTTTATATTGCCAAGTTCATTTTTTATTAACAATTACCTGATGAAATTTTTCACTTTCCAAAAAGGCCATAGCCGGGTAAGTAGGGAAAAGTGACCCCCCCCGCATTTTGTCCAGCGAAATTTGGAGTATATTCTGAGGTATAAAAAAAACAAAATTTCTGAAAATTTCATCTCCGTCAACGCAATGGTTTTAGGAAAATGATTTTTTTTTAATAAAACAATAAATAAAATTTCCGGAAACGTTTCAGTGGATCGATTCGATTTTTTTGGTACTTGTAACGATCAAACCTGTTACGAAATAAAATTGTAGAACATCTTGCAAAAGATTAAGGTTTGAAAAAAAAATAATGTTCCTTGTTTTATTATTTTTTACTATAATCCACTTGGGGTACAATAGCGAAAAATTTTTCATGTAATCTTTGGGCACCTTATTAGATTATATAATTTTTTCGAAATGTTCGGTTTGGTACGCCACAGTGAAAAAAAAAGAAACAGACTATATTGATATATTTTGGTTATATATCTATATAACTAAAATATATCAATATAGTCTGTTTCTTTTGATATTTTTTAGTTCTTTGATATATTTTAGTTATATATCTATATTTCGTTTTGATATATTTTAGTTATATATCTATATAGCTAAAATATATCAATAAAGTGCGTTTCTTTTTTTTCACTGTGACGTACCAAACCGATCATTTTGAAAAAATTATACAATCTAATAAGGTGCCCAAAGATTATAAGAAAAAATTTTCGCCATTATACCCCAAGTGGATTATAGTAAAAAATAATAAAACAAGGAACATTATTTTTTTTTCAAACCTTAATCTTTTGCAAGATGTTCTATAATTTTATTTCATAACACGTTTGATCGGAACAAGTACCAAAAAAAAATCAAATAGATCCACTGTACCGTTTCCGGAATTTTTCTTTTTTTTTTCGATATTTAAAAAAAATTCATTTTCCTACGACCATTGCGTCGACGGGGATGAAATTTTCAGAAAATTTGTTTTTTTTTTACACCTCAGAATATACTCCAATTTTCGCTGGCAAAAATGCGGGGGCAATTTTTCCCTACTTACCCGGCTATAGCCTTTGCCGAAAAAATTGTGAGATAATTGTTAATAAAAAATGAACGATGCAATATAAAAAAAATCCTACGTACTTCCATGGACAATGTATTTTTTAAGATATATTCAACATTTCGAGTGAATCGGTTGGAAATTGTTTTTTGTAATCTCGATTTATTTTGTAGTTTTTCTGAAAAAAAAAACCCTAAAAAACCTATTTTTTCGGCCTCTAGAGTAGTCTAAGGCCGGAGATACTACTAGATCGGAGATACTCCGGTGCCAAGTTCCCAGATGTGTAATTGGAGGCTTCTCCGGGGAACATGGCGGTTGAGCTAGAATTTCCCAGTTCGCTCTTTCTACGCTTCTCCTTCTTAAGGGGCCCAGACATCGGAAAATCTCGAATTCTTCTGTTTTTTTTTGTATTCTGTTACTACAATCTCTTCCGAACATTTTGGCGCAATAAAAACTGTAAAATTCGCGAAATTGAGCTCGGGAGGGCAATAAAACTCCAATACTCCGCTAACGCTGCAAGTTGCGTGACCAGGAACGCTTGTTGGGTGCAGACAAGAGATCGCAAGCATCGACAAAAGAAGCTAGGGTGGAAAAAAACCGACGTTCCGCGATTGCCGCCACAGAAAAAGCTGAACTCGAAAAGTCCTTCCACAGAGCCGGCAATTTTAAACGTACGTAAGTTGCAATTTTTAGGTAGTAGTATTGCGCGAGAACTTAAGGGGTCTTCTCACTTTAGACGCTAAAAAAAGGATTTTTTCGTAATTTTTTATGATAGGTTTATATTGTAGATGTCGATATAAAAGTTGTGACACTTAATAAATACACTTTCGAAATGCATAAAACAAATTTTTTAACGTATTTATGTAACCCAAACAAACTTTAAACGCGTTTTTCTCGAAACAAAGTTTTTCGACGGCTTGTTGATAAAAACTTCGTAGCTACAGTGAAAAAAAAAATCGTTCATCCATCCAAAATTCAGTTGGTTTGACAAAATGTATCTTTAAATACGTTCAACTTGATTTTTGGTTGGCATAAAACAGCTTATTTAGCATGTCTGAGCAACTGCTAAAACAACACAATTTCAAGACAACAAAATGCATTTTGCACATTCAAGGATTTTTTTTTCTCAGCTTACTGAACCGATCCTTATGAAATTTTAACCACATATTCTTTACAACCATAGCTGTAGCGCATATCAAGGATTTTCTTTCAATTTTGATATTTATTATTTTTTTCCGAAAACGGTGAAAAAAACACGGTTTTTTGTTTTTTCGAAAAATATCCGCCATTTTGTTATTTTTGCGTATATAAAAAATCATATGATATGCGCCATAGCCATTAACATACTGAATCTAAAACCGTTTGATTTTTTCGTTTCGGATGATCCATCTCCGGGATTTCATCAACAGCGCAGACTTTTTACGACATTTTTTTAATTACCATTTTCGTCTATAAGTGACTTGAATAAATAAATACATTTTTTCAATGTATTTCGAAAGTGTAGTTATTGAGGCCTTAGGCCACAGTAACGGGTATAAAATCATACGTGAATTTAAGGAGGTTGGAGCGATTCAGTTGAGCCAAATGACGGTGTATTCATTTTTTTTTCTTTCAATGAACCTCAAAAAATGCATACGAGGTACAGATTTATTCTATTGATGCTAATTTTTTTAAATATTTAATTAAAGGGCACAATTATGCATTTTAACATTTTTATTACGTAAAGTAGAAAAACTTTTGTGTTACTACCAACTTGAAAAAGCATAACATTATCGATGATTATTATGAAAAAAACTACGACAACGAATGTTTTATAGAATTCACAATGAAATTTTGAGTAATTCGTAATTACGCCCATTCATATTTACGTCACGAGATTATTGGCCCATCGTTTACGATGGGCAGGATGAGGATTTTTTTTTCTAATTGTTCACTAAGCTTCAGTTTGCGTTAATCCGTTGTTAGAAATGGTTTATCTTGGTGCTGAATAACAATAAAAATTACATAACCTTTAGTGAGAAAGTCTTGCCCATCTAACCGCACGTTAAATTACATACATTAAATTATTTTTTATCTCTGGTGTTTGGTGGTGAAAACAGTTCGAAAAATTCGTAAAGACTCAGTATAGTGTAAACAATAACATTTATTTTTTTAAAATTAAATTTAACCTTGGATTGTGGCTAAAGCTCCAACCTCCTTAACATTTTTTTTCGTATGAAAAAGTGATTCACTCATAAAATTAATTACTCATCTATTTAGTATGAATATCGAGCTGTTAGGAAAAACTTTTCGATGTACAAAATGGCCGACTACGAATATTTTCTTTTATCTTTTTTTTTAAGCGCTCCGCAGCGTGACATTTAGTATCCTCATTTTTTTACCTAGAACAAAAAACAAAAATTCTCGTTAATCTACATTAGAATACCTAGAGGAGTACGTACGGAATTAAAAAACTATTATTTTAGTCAAAAGTTTCAGGTATTTGAACTTAAGAAATGAATTTTCAGTGAAAAATTTCGTTATAACTGCTCATAAAATGAAAAGATTTCGATTAATCAGAAATTCCATACGTATTTCTCTGCGAAATGCAATTAGTAACATAAATTTTTAATTCGGAGTAAATCGAGTGAAAATTGTTCAAGTTATTTGTCACGCCAATTGGAAAAAAGCTGTTTCGAGAAGTTCCGAGTAGTCCATCATTTTGTACATCGAAAAAAATATATATATATTTTCTAACAGCTTGATATTCATACTAAATAAATGTGTAATTAATTTTCAGAGTGAATCACTTTTTCATAGGAAAAAATTGTTAAATTCGCACATGATTTTATACCCGTTACTGTGGCCTAAGGCCTTAAGTGTAACAACTTTTATATCAATATCTATAATATAAACCTATGAAAAAAATTCATGAAAATAGCCTTTTTAAGCATCTAAAGTGAGAAGATCCCTTAAACGCGTTTTTATCGAAACAGCATTTTGTACTAGTTTAGCTGCGATAACTCAACAACGATTGAAGACATTGCATTGATTTTTTTTTTAAATAAAGATATCAACTTTCTCGACGAAATGAACTGACGTCTATGTAAAAAAATCAATTTATTTTTGTTATTACGACAAATGTCATCCGTTTTTCGATATTTTTCAAATTTTGGCCGACATTTTTTAAATTTGAATATTTTTGAAAAATGTTTCGGTTCAATCTGTGCAGGAACATCCCCTGAAGAGAATGGCGTTTGGGAATTGCTGAAAACTTCAACTCGGAATCGTGGCAATGAGAGAGCAGTGCATTACACGCGTGGTCTTCTTTATTCGTCTATATCTATCTTAAATATTTATATTTTTGAAATCTCAACCACTGAATTTAATAGCCAAAACTCCAATAAAAACGTTGCAAAAAATAAAATGTATGTATGTTGTTTGACTTTTTCACAAATGCCATTTGAATTTTATCCCATTTTCGGCTTTGGAATCGGCTAAAGCACTCTTTGCACGTTGTACTCAATGGAGCTTGCTCGACATAAGGTAAATGTCCCAATTATTGAACAGCTAAGGATCTGGGGGATTGAATTCGGTGAGAAAAAAAATACAAATCAAGAAAAAACCATCGCTTTCATGTTCAAATGATACTTCGATATTTTTACTTTCGAAAAATCACCCTTTAAATTATTTTTAAATGATTTCAAATGAAAAAAAAAGAATAGCAATGCGAAGCATGCAAATGTCCCAATTATTGAACACTGGAAGTGCCCTTGTCCCTAATATTGAACAGGCATGTCCCAGTTATTGAACACGCTCGAGAATTCTTTGTCCGTTCTGAAAATATTATTTTGGGTACAATATTAAGAAATAAAAGCAAAATCAAACACTTAAATAATATTCTATTAATAATGTAAAAATACAAAAATATATATTTAGTCTCTTATGACGGGTTTTTGGTCCCAATTATTGAACACTCGAATTCTCCAAGATGGCGTCATTAAGGGGTAAGGCCACTGTAACGGCCCAAAAAAAAAGGTTTTTTCACTAATTTTTTGCTCCCGAAATTGAAGGTATTTGAAAAAAAACTTTTAATGGTGTTATCGGGCATACATTAAACGTTATTATAAAATTTTTTTACAGTAAAAAAAAACAAAATGGCGGTTCCACAGCTATCTTCCCGGGACATGTTTTGCTTCCAGGGCTCCGCGGCACGCAGCACCACTGGTGCACTTTTGAATCTAGAACAAAAAAAAAAACCATTAATCTAGAGGGCTATAGCTAGAGAATGTCGATCGGATTTTAAAAAGTATCAATTTTTGTGGATTTGGCGTGCGTTTGAAAAAAAAAATTGATTTTTGACGAAAAAAACGGCAAGTTTTTTGTTAATAAAAAATCAATAAATAAAGTTCTTGAAAATTCCGATCGACATTCTCAAGATAATGTAAATGTTCACATCTGGTTAAAATTTCAAGTAAAAAAAATGAAAATTGTTCGAGTTATGCTGCGTGCCATTTTGAAAAACCATGTTTCGAGAAAAACGCGTTTAAAGTTTTGCGAATAGTTTGTTTGGGTTTGTTTGGGTCGCACAGGACCTTTTTTTTCTTATTCTAGAGGGTTTAAACTATTTTTTAAGCCAATTAAAAAAAATCGATTTTTCAAAAAATTTACAGTGGCCTTACCCCTTAAACCCATCAAAACATCGAGACAGTTAACGTGTGACAGATCGTGTGAATCGGATTTGTTCAAACAAAAACTGTAAGTGCCTGAATAAACGTAGCTTTGCTCTTTTAATAATAACTCTAAGATCGTCAAATATATTTTTTATTTGTATTTTCGTGCAATAAACATAAAAAGAAAAGTAAAAAGAGAACATAACCTAAGTGTAACCTAAAAATACGATTGTAATGATCAATATTTTTTGCTCTCCGATATTTCAGGGAGCCAAACTGCGACAAAATCAAACCAAAACAGAACATAAAAACGAGGAAGCTGAAGAGAATAATAAAATAAAGTTCGAGTTGAAAAGCAAAAATAAACCAAATGCGAATGAACCAAAAACCTGTTAAAAGAGACTAAATATATATTTTTGTGTTTTTACATGATTAATAGAAGATTATTTTCTTAATATTGTACCCAAAATAATATTCTCAGAACGGAAAAAGAATTCTCGAGAGTGTTCAATAACTGGGACATGCCTGTTCAATATTAGGGACACAGGCATTTCCAGTGTTCAATAATTGGGACACTTGCATGCTTCACATTGTTATTCTTTTTTTTTCATTTGAAATCATTTAAAAATAATTTAAGGGGTGACTTTTCGAAAGTGAAAATATCAAAGTATCATTTGAACATGAAAGCGATGGTTTTTTCTTGATTTTATATTTTTTTCTCACCGAATTCAATCCCCCAGATCCTTAGCTGTTCAATAATTGGGACATTTACCTTATATTTTATTACTACTTTTTGCCGTTATGTGGTAATTTATTATTGTTTATTAATCTTTAAAAATGGCGGTGGTATGGCACTGTCTTCTAAACGAAAAACGAAAAAAAAAACCAACGCAGATTTTTTGTTCATTAAGGAGTTTCGGGACAAATGACGAAATTTTATCATTTGCTTCAAATTTATACAGTAAATTCTTTGTTATATGCTGAACGCACTCTCTAAATTTGAAATCGATCGTCGACATCGTTTGTAGATAATTTACAATTGAAAAAAAAAACACTTCTTATCTTAGGGCGATGCCTATGATCAGATAACATAATGAGTAGATTATGACACTGATGACAAAGTTGTCACAATGTACTGAGTTATTTGAGGGTTTTGCATAACATTTTTAACACTTTTTGCACCCTTTTTCATGCATAAAACTATCATTAAGCGATAAGCGTAGGAATCCATGTTGAAAAGTGTTTTTTCAATTGCAAATTTTATAGAAACAGTGAAAACGATCGGGTTAAAATTTGGAGGAGGGCATATTCAGTAAATGACAAAGCATTTACTATATAAATTTAAATTAAATGGTAATATTTTGTCAATTGTTCTGAAACACCTTAACACTCATAAGCAAAATATGAATCAATAAAAAGTGAGAAATTTCGGAAATCGATAAAATGATGCGATTTAAAACAAAAAAATGAATTTTCCGAAAAAAATTGCTACATTTCGCAATAAAAAACTTTTTTTTTTATTTTCAAAAACATTCACGCATTTATACTAAATTTAATTGTCTATATATCACTTATTTATTTATTTATATATCACCAGAAAAAGCAGTTTCGAAGACTGCGCCATACCTCCGCCTTTTTAAGGGGAGAAATCCCTTTAGAATTTTAAAACAATCGATTTTTTTCTGCACATTTCGAAACTATGATACCCAAATAATTTACTGACCAAAGGAAAACTCGAAATATTGAATATTTGTGGAGTACTCGCATATAGTCTAGAACGCGGGGACCGCATGCGGTTAGGTAGCGAGTCACATGTTGAGAATTCAAACGCGATTATCTCGAAGCTACTTTTTCAAAAACTGCTCGTGTTGTGGCTCAAAAAGTTATCGACCAATTTGGATGAAATTTTGGGAGGTTACTCTCAGTAATATTATCGGGAGGATATACCTAAAGTTTGAAAGGTAGCGTGTAAAAAAATAATTTTTTTGGAGTCAAATATGTCGAAAAATAATTTTTTTGGAGTCAAATATGTCGAAAAAATGGTCGAAAATTCGAACTTTGGAGTAAAAAGGCTCTCAAATTTTAAATTTTGCACTTTTTCATAATTTTGTAGGTATATCCTTCCCCTTAATATGTCAGTAAACGAATGACACTTATTAAATCTTTTCCTGATCAACAGAAAAAGAGTGACAAATGCAGCACTTTTCGATGTCGCGGAAAACCGGCGTCAGAAGGCACTTAATAACGCCACCATTTTGTTGGTCATCCCAAAAAAAATATTTTTACAAAACTTGACAGTTATAATAAACTCATGTCCAAATTTGAAAACGATCAGATTATTTTATCCCCTCTAAAAAAAATCCCGAAAAATACCTATTTTTCACGCTCTTAAAGGGATTTCTCGCCTTAAACGTTCATTAAAAACGAAACAAAAAACCATACAACAGCCAAAAATAGTAATAAAACATACCCTAAGTCTCGAAAATGTTGCAAAAATCGTGCTTTAAAAAAATCAGGAATATCAGCAAATTAAAAAAAAATAGAAAAAAAATCAGCGAAATAAAAAAAAATTAAAAAATCAGCAAATCTTAAAAAAAAAAATAGAAAAAAATCAGCAAACTTATAAAAAAAAATCAGAAAAATCAGCAAGAAAATGGTGGACCCCCATGCCGACACATCCGGCCTCGTTTCCCCTGAGTTTCCGGCGCGCCAGGCCAGTGCGCGGCCGAGCGGTCACCCATCCGAGTATTGGCCCAGCCCAATGTTCGCCAATCTCCAGTAATGAACCTCCATAAAATGTCCGTATTTTCAAAGCAATCTATTGACTTTTGGGCGACTCTTAAGGGGGGGAGGGCAACTTTTTGTGGTTGACACGCAACCACCTACGGAGTTACCGCCCGCGTCATATTGGATCGAATGCGTCGCGGCCAATCCGTATAAACACATTGCGCAACGCGCAGAGACTTTAATCGGAGCCTCACGCACACCAGTGCAATTTTTTGTCTTCTCTTATTTTCTTTTTTCTTATCTTTTTTACGGGTGCCAAAAGAAGAGGGACTCTTGAAAATTAAATTATAAGGCAAATCTCGAGAGGAAATATCGCGGTCTTATCGGCCTCGGAGACCAGCGGGAAAGAATATTTTTTTTGTTTTTTTTTTTATTTTTGCTTTTTATATTCCATTTTTGATATCTCGTTGAAACGAAAATAAACGCACGACGCTCGCTGCTCTCGTGACGTACTTATCGCGTATTATACTGGAGCGATAAACATTTGCCGCAAGCTTCCCCTCCCCCGCCTCCCTCGTCTATATTTTTCGAAGGATCGTATCGCTCTAATCGACGATATCCACGCATCGTATCTAATAACATTGCATATGCATGACTTGACGGTGAATGAGAATCATTACGTCTTGGCCTTGCGTAACGTCGGAGATCCGAGACGTATTTGCAATTGATTCGTGCTTTGCTTTTTTCGCTTCATTTTTTTTTTTCGTTCATTTTTATGTTTACAACGTCAGATTCCGTCCACGCACGGAGCACAGGACGCTACAGAATTCATTTTAAGGCGGGATATACATTTACAACGATCAAAAAATCGATTTCTTTTTTTTTCTTCTTTAAACGATAGAACTATACAGGGTGTCCCAGAAGTAACGTACGCCCTTCTAGTATCTGGTAGGAAAAAACATTCTCAGACGAAAAGTCCTCAGTCCTTTTTTGATCAGACGCATAGATGATTAATTATGAATGAAAATAAATAGCCAATCAGGTGCGCGCTACAGCGGAAAGGCAGCGCAGAGGGGAGGGATAGGGGACTGCGTTGTGCACGCACATACACACTTCCACGCATGCTTTCGGAATTTTCCCTCCGCGCACAATTTCATGCGCACGCAATTACAACGCATTCCCCTATCCCTCCCCTCTACGCTGCCTTTCCGCTGTAGCGCGCACCTGATTGGTTATTTATTTTAATTCATAATTAGTTATCTATGCGTCTGATCAAAAAATGGCTAAGGACTTTTCGTCTCAGAATTTGTTTTCCTACCAGATGCTAGAAGGGCGTACGTTACTTCTGGAACACCCTGTATATGTAGAATATTTTCCTAGTCTCAAAGCGAAATTCGAAAAACTTCAAATGTTACAGCCCGTCAACGCTGTGCCTCACAGCTCGAATCCGGAGCGGGCGTGAACTTCAAAAGCGTTTTTCTCAAAACTGCATTATCGAAATTGGCGTGCGGGATTACTAAAAAAACTATTAAGCCGATTAAGTTGAAACTTGGTAGAAATATTGATAATATTGGTACCTTCTACTCGACGAGAATTGTTTTTGAAAAATTGGAAAAAAAAACTACTTTTTTAATCCACATTTTACAGAAATGTTGTGTGAAATGTTGATTTTTTTAAAAAGCGTACCATTTTCTTAAATTTGCATTTTCTTCATTTTAATTACCGTCACATAGAAACTATACATGTGATGATGAATTAATTGAAAAAAAAAAAAATTTTGTATACTTAAATATATTATTCAAGTATACCTAAAGTTTGATAATTGTAGAATAATTATTTTTTAGTTTAAAAAATCCCTCAATATTGCTTATTTTTTTCCTGTCCAAATGTATATCCCGCCTTAATCACTGAACTCGCCAGTCTCTCGTTCTTCACTATCTTGTTGCGACAATAACGCCTCGGGGTGTAATGAAAATTGCGCTGAAATCGTTGAAGCGATATTAGTAGCTGTTGGGATTTTTTATTTTCTTTCGACAAAGTCGTCATATCGGGATGAATTTTTATTCGCACTGGCGGAGTATCGGCGAAGAAGGCTCGTAGTACGGTCAAATTGTGATTTTACTGAAAATTTTGGGTAGAACGCTTTTTGTTTAATTTCGTGGGGGCATGAGTGTGAAACTCAGTTTCCGGGACGTTAAGGGTGGTAGAAAGGCCGCCATATTGAAATTAAGGGTGTGATTAGTGTTTTGTGATTTATCTACGTAACCGCGAGGATGACAAAAAATTGGCGGAGAGCTTTTTTGTAGCTGATACAATTATCCATAACTTTTACTCATCACTTTTCGCGCTAATGTCAATAATAGAAAAGTTATAAACGAAAAAGATGAAATATTAGGGATGAAAAACTTTAAGGCAGGATTATTAATTAATTTGAAATCTAACAATAAAAATGCTTCTAACCTTTTTTATAGAGCATTTAGTTGTAAACAATTTAACCGATTTTTTTAAATTCGGTTTTGTTTTTATTGATTTTTTGGCGTTGTGAAGGGAAGTAGTGAGGTGGTTACGGCGGTATTAAAATTCGGTTGATTTTTCGGAGTTTTTTTTTAAAGTAAAGATTTCTTTACCATCTGTTAGACTTAGGGTACGTTTTATTGCTACTTTTGGTTGTTACGTGGAATTTTTTTAAATTAAGGTGGTATGGCACTGTCTTCTAAACGGGTTGCAGCGGATGTTGTCAGACGGCGTGACACGTAGCGTCTGCGGGATTAATGTGAAAATAAAAACCGACGAAGATTTTTCTTCATTAATACTCATACGCAGAATATGAACCAAGAAAAAGTGAAAAATGTTAAAAATCTGTGAAAAGATACGCTTTGAAACAAAAAGATTGAATTTCCCGAAAAATAGCTACATTTTGCAATAAGAACAAAACTTTTTTTTATTTTCCAAAAAATTTAGTGTCACGTTTTAGACGATAAGGCTAGAAAGACCAAATTTCATCAGAATCGGTGGATTAGTTTTTTAGCTATACGTCACGCTAGATTTGAAAATGCGATTTAGAAGACCGTGCCATACCTCCGCCATTTTTTAAGATTAACATTTTTTTTTAAATTATATAAAATCAAATTTTATGATTAAATTTTTTTATTTTTAACAGATTTGAAAGATTAAATTTTGTAAAGATTAATAACATTTTTTTAAAAATTAATAAAACATACCCTAAGTCTCAAAAATATTGAAGGAATTTTTCCTTTAACCCTTCGTTGTCACACTCACCTGGAGAGACATGCTTGTCACACTGGGTCGAATTGACCTAGTATATTTTCAAACTGTTGGTACACCACACCTATCAGCCGGGTGATCATGAAAAAATTCATGAATATACTTTAAATACTGCATAATATGGGCCAAAAATTATATAAAAAATTACATGGCAAAGTGCAAAAAAATCGTAAAGATGTGTATATAATTGATATATAAAAATCGTAAAATATATGAAAATAATATATTTACTATAAGATATATAAGAGTCGTAAGATAAAAAAGTCACGGAAAAATGGTAAAGATTATTATATAATCGATATTTAAAAATCGTAAAGATATCATAAAAATAAGGACATATATTTGGCACTAAAGTTGAACGATGGATCGTTTAGACCCACAGTGACAACGGAGGGTTAAAAAAAAATCATGAAAATCGGCAAATTTTTTTATCGCCTACAGCTATCTCCCCCCTTAAGGGAGACTTTGTCCTTGGAGTGCCATATTTCAGGTGTTTACATTTTATTTTTTTAAAGGAAACGAGTAAAGCTTTTGGAGTGCGGTTTTTTTCTTGCTTTTATTCATGATATACAGAACGTTGAAAAATGTTTTTTTTTTAAACCAAAATGGCGGCCGTTGCGGCTCCGCGAAAACAGGTCCTCAAATCGCGGGAGGTAAACGGCTGACATCACTGCCCCCTCTTTGTTGATCTGAAACAAAAATTCAAAGCATATTATCAATCTGTGACCCTTTGGTCATGGAATGACGAATGGGTTTTTCGTTTAGTACAAATTTCGGAAAATGGCGGCAATTAAAAAAAAATCGAGTTTTCGCGTTTTTTTTTCGCATAAAAAGATAAATAATAAATGCAAAAATGTATCTATCGAAAAAACGATCCGTCATTCCGTGAAGACATATTTTCTGAGTATGCTCTCCAAATTTCAGTTCGATATGTTAATTAGAGCGGTCAGGAGAATGTCAGCCATTTTTAAAAACGTGTTTTCGAGAAAAACGCGTTTAAAGTTTTGTAATGTGTTTACACAAATGTGTTTATAATTACCGCTAATCGTCAATGCCTGGCCCATAGAGGCATCCCTCCTCTTCTTCTAGCTGCTCATGTTGAGCCGCTAACATGTCCCGCTGCTCAATCCGGGACAAAGTCTCCCTTAATAAGGATTTCGAAATATATTTCAGTGTTATTTGTAGCCGAAATTGGGCAATAGGAAAAAACATAATATCGGTGCATTTCTACGATGCAAACTTCAATGTCCATATTACATATTAGATATTCAATATCCCCCCCCCCCCTTAAGGGACTATACCAGTGTGACACTTGAAAAAAATCGATTTTTTTTGCCTTTTTCGACAGTTTATACTTTCAAGAATATCATTATCATTTATATCATTTATATCAATATAATTTTATCTTGCAAAAATCGATAGTTAAATCTTTAAACGCGTTTTTCCCCGAAATGAGATTTTGCAAATTTGCTGACATTGTAACTCAAAGAGCAATTATCCGATTGACTTGAAATTTGAACTGAGTACTCTTGAATATACAGTACTACTTCTCTAAGAGAGCGGTCTAGGGCGGTTAGGGGAAGAAATTCTCGAGAAATTCGTCGCCGAAGCCTTCCCCCACCGCTAGGTTAGCGCGCTCGAAAATCGCGCATGTGGTAGCGTGTATGTGTTTCTCCACTCGAACTCGATAAGAGAGCGCCAGCTGATCACGAAAATGAAGCCGTCTCTACGATTCTTGCGGACGTCAACAGGACTCTATACTCTGATGTATAGTATATATGTTATGATACATACATATTGTACATGCTGTACGATATTTGCATTTATTACTACTACTCATAAACATATCTCTAGTATAATGTAGCCTCGATAATTTTTATCAATATCAATAATATTCTATGCTGTGTTAATGTCTATTAAAATATATTTTACTTGCATTAAATTACTACTTGAAATTTAATTATGGTGCATGTTTTTTTCTCCGACTTTACGGCTCAAACGTATATATTATTATACATAGGAATATTATCCATTTGACAATCGTGCGACGTGCGATTTTCTGAAATCGCTCGCGATCTCTTATCGAGTTGTCCGCGACAAACTCGAGAGGCCTCGGGTACACTGGACAGCTCGAGCTAGGTGGGGGAAGCCATAAAATGCGCTCAAACGGAACGGCGGGGAAATTCTCTCTTAGCGAGGGCTCTCTTAGAGAGGTAGTACTGTATTTACTCTACAATGACGTAGGATATTTTTGATTGGATGAAAATTGACGATTTGGCAATGAAAAAAACGACCATTTTATAGGCAAGAAAACAGACTTTTTTTCATAACTACGCCATTTTGTTAGATTTTGATATTTTTCGAAAATCCTGCGTCATTGTACAGGAAACACCTTCCAGTTTAACGACATTTTCCCCTTTTTCGGTTTCAGCTACTCAATCGGCCAGAATCATGTCAGCAGTGGAGGAACTTTTTTTTGGCGCCTCCGTCGCTCAGATCTCAATATTTTTCTATGAAAAAATTATGTAATATAGGTCAACTATAGCCAAATATATTCTTAATTTTCCGAAACATTTAATTGAGTACTTGTATTCCAAAAAATTCTCGAAAATCACCCAAATTTTCAGCGCTCACACTGCTATAGTCCCTTAAGGATCCATATTCTAAAAATCCACAAACGTTCAGATGGCAATAAAAATAAGGAAATAAAAAAAGTGAATATTTTCGTTGCTTTCCACCGATGTAAACTGCAAAATAATGAGAAGAAAAAATCTCGTGCCAGTTTGTAATAATAAATCGTTCGTGTACTTGATGGGATCCACAGGTAGTGACGAGAAACAAGCGATGTCGGTGACGTGGCCTTGAGGGTGAAATGTCCCGAAGCCTGCCGGACAGAGTGGCAGGGCTCTATTACGCCCATGGCCTTTTTTGCTCGTCCCATCCGGTCGCAGTGATATCCCTTGCGATCTCGGTAGTACTACTATTTTGGTCAGTAAATCACATTGCATACGTACTCTTCGATGTTGCATTTCCAAAATTTCGATCGTTTCACGTGTCACCATTTTTTGTTTGTTTTTTTTTTTTTTTTCAATTTTTAGCGCTCCGTTGGTGAATTTGCCGATTCCCGGGAACGCCCCGAGCACCGTGATAAATCACACAGTATCACCGGCCAATGGAACGAACTCACCGGCTCTTTACGTGCAACAGGTCGTCCTGAGGGTCGGCGTCGTACCATGGGCCGAGGATCTAGCCCTCTCCGACGCTTTTCGCGGTCCCCTCTACGAAGTTTTCAACCTCCTGGAAATTATACAAAACTATCAGGATACCGAAACGTGAGTCTAATTTCGTGATCAGCTGACGCTCCTTTTTTAGAAGCTTTTGTTTAACTTGACTTTTTGGGAGATGGAAAACGGAAAATCGATGTTTCACCCACTTCCCGACTATTCAGAGCTCGGAAATGTTGGGAATATGTGCCTAAAAGATGACAATGTATGATTCAACATGAAAAAAAATATATATATATATATACCGGTCGTCCCATTTTAACGGCGGGGTAAAGTTAATTCGGCGAAAAAAAGGCATGTTTTTAAGATTTTTTTTTTGGCGTAACGAATAGTGTTCGCTTATTGAAAAATTTACATATAATAAAGTAACATTTGAACAACATTCTCCTAAATTTGCATTGCAAAATATTCAAAATTGAGCGAGTGAAAATTAAACCCCGGAGGCGCCTCGAAAAAAAGTTGGTTTGCGGTGTGCACCATAACTCGCAACAGAATCATTCTGAAACAAAATAATCAAAATGCATTTGTTAAAGGAGATGTTTCTCGAGGTAATGACGAGAGGATTTTTTTTTTTCGGTTGTTCGATTTTTCGTAGCACTTGGGAGCCAAAAACCCGATTTTCGCTAAAAAAATCGGCTAATTTGTTGTTGAAAAATTAGAAATTATTAAAAAAAAAAAGCTCTCGACAATACCTGGTGAATTATGTGAAGAAGTACTGTGCAAAATTTCAAAGCGATTGGTCCAGTAGATTTTGAGTTATCGTGCACACGGACTTTAAATATGACAAGTCTCAGAAAAACGGTTTGAAAAACGCAGAAGAGAAGAGAACGGCATGGAGCAATAGACGCTCAAATACTCATAACTTCGTCAATTTTACTCCGATCGACTTGAAATTTTAACACAACATTCTTGATATATTATGCATTCATTTAAAAAATGAAAAAAAAATTTAAATACTTTACCCCACCCTTAATCTTACACCTGATTTTTCTCGGAAAATATTGCTCGGATCAAACATTGTGCATAACCAAAGTTTTAGGGGATAAAGGGGAACGTTTGAAAAAAAAAAAATTTGGTCGATCCAAAATTCAAAATGGCGGCGTTAAAATGGCCGACATGTTTTTTTTTTCAAATGGAAACATTCCTTTTTTATCACCAAAAAATTTGTCAACTCAGAATCGACAACTTTTGTTGGAATTTTTTTTTGATAAAGTCCATAAATTTCGTTAGAACATCATTTTTTACTTTTCTTGTTTTATATGTATTTCTCAGAGGTACTCCTCCTTCCCCTTTTACTAATACACTACTGTTTCGCAT
>OZ023313.1:66487725-66627725 GCA_964007375.1 Ophion obscuratus | reverse complement strand
TTTATTAATATAATAATATTATTCTTCCCTATTCTTTAGTTTCCTTTGGATAGCTCCCACATTTTGTTATAGAATCATCTTTTATTATTTTGTACTTTGGCAATTTTCATTAATATAATAATATTACTCTTCCCTATTCTTTAGTTTTCTTTGGATAGCTCCCACGGAGTTTTCACCCATTCTTGCAAATCCTGGATCACGGGTAATATCTCCGTATCCTCCCCATATTCATTTTGGCTCGATCGAACTATTTTCATAGGTACGCTGTTATTTGAAGTTCTCGAATATAATGTAGACAAACCTTATGTAATAAATAAATAAATAATGAGTTCAATAATTAATACCATTAGGTACTTGCAAAATATTTTTCATCACTCATGCGGGGAAACCACTCTAGTTGTACAATATACTATTGTACATTTTGAATTAACTGGTATCACAAGAATGACGTCAATTTCGAAACGCCCCCCCCCCCCCCCTCATCCATCATTTACCGTCATCCGCAGACGAACCCCCCCCCCCCCTATTTTAAAATGACGTAATTTATGGACGGCCCCATAGCCGATTTTGAAAATATTGATTTATGACAAAATGGCGGACGTTTGAACATAAATCGTGATTTTTGGACAAAAAATTAGTTATTGTTTTGCGTATAAAACAAAAACTATGTAACGGAAAAAAATCCTATGACAAGTACTAGATAATGGTGTATGGAATAACCACAAAAAACCTCAAGGCAATCGGTTCATTGGTTTTCGAGAAATTTTGGGTACCGATTTGAAAAATGTGGTTTTGAGAAAAACGCGTTTGAAAATTTGGGAATGAATAAATCGTGAAATTTGTCAACTTACATGGAATCATCGATTCCAGGCCCATAGTGCAGTTCTTTTACCATCTAGGTGTACATATCTCCTTAACGACGAACATTCCAACATAGATAGATCAATCTTATGATAGTCTGTGAAATAGTTAATAAAAATTGTGAATACAAATATCTCGAAATTGATTTACAGCGAAAATAAATATAACATTTTACAAAATAATGTGAGATGTAATATCGAGTTTCCGGTATAAATACACCGAACAATTCGAGACGACAAATCATCGAATTGTAAATATTATGATGGCTTACAATTTCGAACTCATTAAGGGGCTATACCAGTGTGAGCGCTGAAAATTTGGGCGATTTTCGGGATTTTTTTGGCAAGAAAAGTACTCAAATGTTTCGGGAAATTAAGAATATATTTGGCTATATTTGACCTATATTACATAATTTTTTCATAGAAAAATATTGGGATCCAAGCGACTTATGCGCTGCCTTCGGAAGCGCCAAAAAAAAAGTTCCTCCACTGCTGACATGATTCCGGCCGATTGAGTAGCTGAAACCGAAAAAGGAAAAAATGTCGTTAAACTGGGAGGTATTTCCTGTACAATGACGTAGGATTTTCGAAAAACATCAAAATCTAACAAAATGGCGTAGTTATGAAAAAAGTATCTTTGTTGCCTATAAAATGGTCATTTTTGTTTCAATGCCAAATCGTCAATTTTCATCCAATCACAAATATCCTACGTCATTGTAGAGTAAATATATTCAAGAGTACTCAGTTAAAATTTCAAGTCAATCGGATAATTGCTCTCTGAGTTACAAGCTCAGCAAATTTGAAAAATCTCATTTCGAGAAAAACGCGCTTAAAGATTTAACTATCGATTTTTGCAAGATAAAATGATATTTGAAATAAAATTAATTTTTTACAGGATATTCTTGAAAGTATAAACTATCAAAAAAGGCAAAAAAATCGATTTTCTGAAAGTGTCACACTGGTATTTAAAGGAAAGGGCCAAAAAGTCGATGAGTTAAAATAGCGATAGGCCGAAAAAGCGAACGGTCCGGATAGCGAAAACTTACGATCGAGCAATACGTTACTTGGGCTTCAGAGTGAAGTTGGCAGAACGTGCTGGTGGTCAGTCGGGCAAGGCAGTCGTCCCATGTTCGCTATTTAGGTATTCGCTATTTTGGACCATCGATCATTTGCGTATCTAAGATCCACACATTCGATGTTTATTTATTCTCGATATTATGCTCGATATTATTACTCGATTTATTCTCGATATATGGCTTTTTGCTACAGATGGTATTACCAATATTAGATAATCACTTTTTTCTATTTCGGAGATATGAATGTTGTAGATTGCTCGAATCTGTATTTGTATGACTCAAACTGCAGACTATCGGAACACACGTTCCTGAGGAAATGAGCTCTCGAATAAATAATCGTTTGGTGCAACACTTATTCGATTTCGTCATCGGTCGAAGGATACAATTTTCGAATAATTCAACCTTCGTTATTTTGAGCTTATAATTCTGTCATTTCGGAATCTTTGTCGTTCCATATTTGGCCATTCGAACTTTTGACCGCCACTCGAGACAGATAGATAGATAGATAGATAGATATATTTATCAGTGCGCTAGGACCAAGCAGGGTCCTCATATTTCATACACCTTACAGTAAGAAATATTAGGAGTACAACTTTGCAGTGACCGTTTTTTTCAAAAGTTTAAGGCTTTATTATAAAAAAGTGGCTACATATTTTTTAATCAAAGTATTGCCCGTCGCTAACTACGACCTCGGCCCATCTTTCAGGTAGCATTCGAATCCCGCGTCGATAAAAGTCTTGGTCCTTGGAGGCAATCCAGGAATCGACCCAATTTTTGACTTCTTCGTAAGTACCGAAGTGCTAGTCAGCCAAATCGTGTGCCATTGACCGGAACCAGTGATAGTCGGAAGGGGCAATGTCTGGAGAGTACGGCGGGTGGGATAAAACCTCCCATTTCAGCGTTTCCAAGTACTTTTTCACGACATTTGCAACATGGGGTCGGGCATTGTCATGCTGCATTATCACCTTGTCATGTCTTTCGTTGAATTGTGGCCGTTTCTCTTTGAGTGCCTTACTCAAGCGCATCAACTGACGTCGGTAGAGTTCCCCAGTGATGGTTTCGGATGGTTTGAGCAGCTCATAGTTCACAACGCCCAGCTGGTCCCACCAGATACACAGCATCACTTTGGATCCGTGAATATTCGGTTTGGGCGTCGATGAACCACCGCCGACACGTTTTCTCACTAATAGAATCCTCCCCGTAAGCATCTAAAAGCAAACGGTGGGCCTCAGCCGCAGATTTCTTGATGTTGAAGAAGTAAATCATAACCTCCCGCAAATGCGGAGAATTCGGCTCGTAGGTTGCCATGTTTGAGTGCCAATAACTTTATAATGCATACACGTATCCGTTAGCTTTTTTAAATTGTTTACATTGGCAGAGCCTCTAGTTTAAAATGCCACTTTTTTTATTGAGCTAGGGCCACTACTTCGGCCGCAGTGGCTCTCTAAGAAAAACGGTCACTGCAAAGTTGTACTCCTAATACAAAGAAATAAAATAAACGTCGGATACAAAAACATACAGATGACTCTATATAATGCAAAAACAATATCAAAATAATAATAATAAAAGACACCGAAACGCAGAATGAAAAATAATACGCAGTGAAAGAAAATAAAAACAAAAATAAGATACAAAATTAAGAAAGATAATGAAAATATTAGGACGTTAAATGAGTTTTCGCTGTTCTCCAACCGATGGCGTTACCAGAATTGCGTGCCAGTAGTTTAAAGTAGTTCTGTAGGTACACGCATGAGCCAAAAGATTCGGTCGAAGCGTATAGTAACATCCAGTGCCTGTACGATGCTGTTGGTTGTAAATCTTTGACAGAGCTTGTATCCTCTATATGTCCCACACGTTCGCACCTCATGCATAGATAGGTCTCATACTCGTATAGAGAGCGGCGCTGTAATCGTGGCAACAGCGCGATTTTCCTGCAGTCGTAGCCTTGAGCTTCCTACGATCCGTTTTTCGCGAAATATTTTCTATAAATAAACAAAGCGTGAAAGTGTCAACCCAAATGCGATAGAAAGGAAAGTTTACAAGAAAAAAGGCGCTTGCTGAAAGACCGAAAGCTGTAGCAGCCATGTGTCAAGCAAATGCGGCTAAACGCGATGAGAATAACCATAAACTCAACGATCAGCGACAAAAATTCGCTGTCGAAGGACGTCGGATCGTGGATTTACAGCGTCTTGCCGACAGTTTAAATTGTATTCGCTGTAACAAAGACAAATGCATGCATAAATACATGCATAAATTGGACAAATTCAATTTGTTTGCAGAATAAATTTTTATCACATCCGTCTCAGAATTACTAGAACTCGGGGGGGAAAAAAAGATGAGAACTCCCAGACCACGCGCCGATCAGCTGGCTGCAGCATACACTGTTACCATTCCGTTACAGATGGTTGGGCCCAAGTTCGGTGTGGAATAAAATTACCACTTTTCATAAGTCGAGATCTCCGAAACTAAACGGTCAAAGGGGCCGTCCATATATTACGTCATTCTAAATTTGGGGGGGGGGGGAGGTTTGTCTGCGGATGACGGTAAATGATGGATGAGGGGGGGGAGGGGGCGTTTCGAAATTGACGTTATTCTTGTGATACCAGTTACTTCAAAATGTACAATAGTATATTGTACAACTAGAGTGGTTTCCCCGCATGAGTGATGAAAAATATTTTGCAAGTACCTAATGGTATTAATTATTGAACTCATTATTTATTTATTTATTACATAAGGTTTGTCTACATTATATTCGAGAACTTCAAATAACAGCGTACCTATGAAAATAGTTCGATCGAGCCAAAATGAATATGGGGAGGATACGGAGATATTACCCGTGATCCAGGATTTGCAAGAATGGGTGAAAACTCCGTGGGAGCTATCCAAAGAAAACTAAAGAATAGGGAAGAATAATATTATTATATTAATAAACATTGCCAAAGTACAAAATAATAAAAGATGATTCTATAACAAAATGTTTTAATGTTACCCAATTTTTCTCAAATCCGCAAATGTTTTAATTTTGCCAAACTGGTAATGACGTCAATTTTGCGAGAGGAGGGGGGGGGGGTCATTAGGAAATGACGATAGGATGATTGTAGGGGGGGGGGGGGTCGAAAATCAGCAAAAATCGATGACGTAATACATGGACGGCCCCACACGGAATTGCGATGTTGAATTTTGCATCGTCAGAATGCAACGAAAATTCTTAATTTTTTCATTCCTTCATTTTTGTTATTATTTCCAATCTTTTTTGGCAGCTTTTGGTTACACTTTTTTCACAAAGATTCTCAAAAATGTTTAAATGATTTTCGTAGTCCAAATGTTCCAAAGAAAAGTTTGGTAATACGGAAAAAAAGTATATTTTCGTTGCATTCCAACGATGCAAACTGCAATACCGTCACAGTATTCTTGTTGAGACTTACAACGACCGTGCTCTGTCGGAAACAACTTGCAGTTGGTTCAGACGCTTTGAAAATAATGATTTTCATGTGTTGAATTGGAGGCATCACTTTATGAGGATTCATGTCAGACGCTCGCTGAACTTGCAGAATCAGGAGTTGATCACACAACAGTATCGAAACGTTTGAAAGCATGGGGTATGATATTTTTAAATTAATTTTCACGAAAAAAAAACAGCGAGAACTTATTCAACATCGCGATGAAATAAGAGAGACAAGAGAAAGGAGCAAGCCACGCGAACCCTGCAGTTGAGAAGACCGCGCCATATCTCCGCCATTTTTAAAGATTGATTTTAAAAGATATCACGCAACAGCCAAAAGTAGTGATAAATCATACCCTAAGTCTCAAAAATGGCGAAAAGATATTCCCTTTAAAAAAAAAAGCCACGAAAATCAGTAAATTTTCTTCTCCCCTTAAGATATCTCTCCCCTTAATGTTTTTTTTTCCCGGTAAATCAACGTGAGTCAGGGCCTGGTCCCGTGTCAATATTCTACAGATTTCAATACAATCAATCGCTTACACGCACGTGTAAAACGATCATGACGTGTACCTCATGATATGGCAATTTCTTCCGCATTGAAATAGAGGTACTTGAACGTTTTCGTAGTAAAATTCTCTCTCGGCTAACTACCGCGCATGTACTACCATAACGAATGCAGATTTATTCAAATTAGTTACCGCGTTGACACGGGTCGAGTGAAAAAGAAAAAGAGACGAGAAATGAAGCAGAATGTATGCACGAATGTCTGCAAGGACAAAATTATTTGCCGATACATTTCGACGTTCGACGAGCGCCGTACGACACGAACGCTCCTCCGTTCGGCGGAGAAACTATTGAAAATACGCCACTCGAATATGCAAATCCTTATTCTCTTAATTTTTTTTTTTAATTTTTCAAAAGAGTCTACAGAAGGGCAAAATCAGCCTGGCCGAGATGGTGTTCGGCATGAACCTCAAGGAGACCGGTATCAAGAGGTATCCGGTCCGCGTACGACAGCGAGTCCTGCAATACGCCGTCACGATATTCCTCAAGGAGTACGATCCCAGGTGAGGGAATACACGTCACGATTTACAATGAACATTCATGACGTTGAACTTTGCATCGTTGAAATGCAACGAAAATGATTTTCTTTTTTCAATTTCACAAATTTTTTCTAGCAGATATGAGTTACGAAAATCATGTAAACATTTTTTAGGACTCTCATTCAGCGATCTACAACAAATTTGCAATGTACGATTTTGGATAATAATGAAAATACGAAATTGAAACGAATTTCGTTGCATTCCAACAATGCGAACTTTGAATAAAGTTCCGAGAGCAACGTATACCCGATTGATTTGGAATTTTGTATACTCGTGTATTATTACTCGTTGATCACGAATATGATAGTGAAAATAGCCGAAAATTTGATTTTCAAGGTCAAAACTCACAAAGACTGACTACAAAAGTTTTTCTATTTTATTGTAATGAATGTTGATCCTAGAGAAAAATGTTTCCTACAAAAGTTGTAGCCTATAAAATGGTCGATCTTTTATGTTCTGTACAAGTTTTGTCTAAAACCAATCTGTTTCGAGAAACATGGGATAATGCTCCAAAAAGTAGATTTTCCTAAACTCCATTAGTTTCGATGTTATCTACTTACGCACTTTACCGCGTGAAGGTTGCAGTTTGATCTTTAACACTATACGCATACCTACACAATACAACAAAAAAACCCAAACGCACAATACAACAAACAAAGCCAAACGTACAACACAACGAACAAGCCCAAAAAACACACAATACAACAAACGAACCCAAACACACAACACAAACAAACAAACCCAAATCACAATCAACAAACAAATCCAAACACACAACACAACAAACTAATCCAAATAACACACAACACAACAAAAAAAAAACGAAACGCACAACACAACCAACGAACCCAAACACACAACACAACAAACAAAGCCAAACACACAACATAACAAGCAGCCAAAGACACAACACAACGAACACAATACAACAAACAAAGCCAAACGCACAACACAACGAACAGCCAAACCCACAATACAACGAAAGCAATACAACAAACAAAGCCAAACGCACAACACAACGAACAAGCCCAAACACACAACACAACAAACAAATCCAAATCACACTCAACAAACGAATCCAAATATACAACGCAACAAAAAAAACCAAACGCACAACACAACCAACGAACCCAAACACACAACACAACAAACAAAGCCAAACACACAACACAACAAGCAGCCAAACGCACAACACACCGAACACAATATAACAAACAAAGCCAAACTCACAACACAACGAACACAATACAACAAACAAAGCCAAACGCACAACACAACAAACGAACCCAAACACACAACACAACAAACAAACTCAAATCACACTCAACAAACAAATCCAAACACACAGCACAACAAACAAACCCATATCACACTCAAAAAACAAATCCAAACACACAACACAACAAACAAACTCAAATAACACACAATAAACAAATCCAAACAACACACAACACAACAAACAAACTCAAACAAACTTTAACCTTCCCGCGGTAAAGTGCCTAAGTTGTTAATATCGAAACTAATGGAGTTTAGCAAAATGTACTTATCGGAGCATTATCCTATTTTTCTCGAAACAGATTGGTTTTAGACAAAACTTGTATAAAACATAAAAGATCAAACCTTTTATAGGCTACAACTTTTGTGAGGAACAATTTTCTCTAAGATCGACATTTATTAAAATAAAGTAGAAAAACTCTTTTAAAAATCAGTTTTTCCAGTGAACCTTGAAAATCGAATTTGCCGGTATTTTCACTATGAAATTCGTAACCAGCGGGTCAAAAAACATGGTTCCTCGGAATTCCAAATGAATCGGAGGTATGTCCTTTTCGAAACCACACCCCAAAATTCAACGCCGTGGACATTCCTCAGCCTGCGGTAGTGGGGTTAGAATTTTTTTCACGTTCGTTTGTACGGACCTGAAAGGACTAGTCCGTTTCGTAGCTAATTCTAAACGAACATTCGATTTTTAACATCCTCGTCGTAAGAATCTTCGCAGGACGGTCCAAGTTGTCAAATTGGTTTTTGCGGCGCTTCGGGAGCATTGCTTGGCTGCGACAGTCGGGATGGGAATACAACAAGTTTTCGGCAGGATGCCAACATCTTGCGAATTAAATTCCACGTGAAAATAAATTATTAATGGCTCATTCCCAACTCACGATATCGTTGAGGAATATTTCTAAGCCGGGACATTAAATTAATAGTTATAATATTTGCATTTAAGGGGCCAGTGCATTTTGGAGCCACGAAAGAAAAAGGCTATTTTCGCGATTTTTTTTGGGGGATTTTATAAAATATATGCATGTAAAAGTTGTTGGGCTTGAAAAAATAAAGTCTTTAAATACATTTGAAAAAAAAATGTATTCATTTTTATTCATTTTAAGTACAAAAACTATAGTTTAACGTAACGTCTCAAAAATAGGTGGGCTAGGTCTGAAACAAAAAGATCAAAGTCCATTAGATTCAGTATGACACTAGCTACAAAATGACCCTCGGATGTAAAGTTTTATCAAAAAATAAAAAAATTGCAAATGAAGAACGAAAAAAGTAAAAAAACGCGTTCTTTCGCAGTTGGTCACAAAAAAAATGATAGTACAGCCGTGCTGTATGTTGGAATCGGAAACAATTAGAAGAAGGCTAGTTTTTTGACAGGTGATTTTGTAGGTGCCGCGGGTGCTAAATCCAAGTTTGCCTAAAAATCGGGGTGTAGGGTTTTTTTTAGGGGATGAAAGGAGATGGGGGTGGATTAATGCCAAACTACAACCCCCAGGAGGTCGGCGCCGGGAGACAAAATGTTCAGAAAAATCCGGGCTTTACTTTTGTCCACACCGTCGAAGTCGTGAAAGTTCATTTTGGGGGTGAAAAAGTAGGGTGAAATTGTGGAAAAACAGTTTTCATTCGATAACTCTTTGCGAAAAAATCGTACACTTTTTGTTCAAATGGGAACGTTGTAGCTCTTGAAAGGACGCGTCGACCGAGTATTTCTTTCACTCTCCGATAACATCTTCACCCCCAAAAGAATTGTTGAAGTATAAACAAAAAAATGGTTTATTGAATAACTCAAAAACCATCGATTTTTCAGGGATGGTTTAAGTGTACGAAATGTAGAGAATACTTTTCTCTATATTTTCGTTCCTATGGACCACGCTTGAATTTTGTTTTTTCGAACCTCTTCAGGGATTGAAAATTCTAAATGAAATTTTGGAAAAATCATTTACCGAAAATAAAGAGATACGAGTTTGGCGCTGTGTAGAAAAATGTAGCTGAGGGTTCGAGCTACAAATTCTTCCACGGCGGCGAATTCGTGCGGTCAATAGTTTTCCCAGAATACATTTTTGAATTTTCAACCCCCAAGAGAGGTTGTGAAATAAAATAACAAGGGTTGTCCATAGAAACAAAAATATACAGAAAATTATTCTCTCCATTCCGTACATTTGAACTATACCCGAAGAACCGATTGTTTTTGATTTATTCAATAAACAATTTTTTTGTTTATACTTCAACAATTCTTTTCGGGGTGAAGATGTTATCGGAGAGTGATGATCAAATAGTCGATCGACGCGTCTTTTCAAGAGCTACAACGTTCCCACTTGAACAAAAAGTGTACGATTTTTTCCTAAAGAGTTATTGAATTAAAACCGATTTTTCAAAATGTTACCCCAATTTTTCACCCCCAAAATGAACTGCCACGACTTCGGCGCTGTGGGCAAAACTAAAGCCCGGATTTTTCTGAACATTTTGTCTCACGGCGCCAACCTCGTAGGGGTTGTAGTTTGGCATTAATCCACGCCCGTCCCCTTTCATCCCCTAAAAAAAAATCCTACACCCCGATTTTTAGGCAAACTTGGATTTATCACCCGTCAAAAAACTAGCCTTCTTCTAATTTTCTCCGATTCCAGGGTTTTTCAACGACAGCACGACTGTACTGCGAGTAAAAATCAAAATTTTATAACCATGGAGGGTCATCTTGTTGCGAACCATGTTTACAATATGTGGTTCAAATTTCAAGAGAATCGGTTCATTAGTTTTAGAGATACGATGGACCTAGATTTTTAAAACGTTGTTTCCAGAACAACGCGTTTGAAGTTTATACTATGGACCGGCCGAGCGTGCTATACGCTCAGGTAGACGAAATGAGGTCCTGACATTCAGGTAAAAAAAAAAAATACTTAGCTCGGATTTTCAGGATCGTCAATTTTGACACAATATTTCTAAATGTATGTACTTTCGAAAACAGTAAAAAAAATCGATTTTTTTTAATTTTCAAAGTGGACTCGCCCCTTAAGGGGTAAGGCCACTGTAACGGCCCAAAAAAAAGGTTTTTTCACTAATTTTTTGCTCCCGAAATTGAAGGTATTTGAAAAAAAACTTTTAATGGTGTTATCGGGCATACATTAAACTTTATTATAAAATTTTTTTACAGTAAAAAAAAACAAAATGGCGGTTCCACAGCTATCTTCCCGGGACATGTTTTGCTTCCAGGGCTCCGCGGCACGCAGCACCACTGGTGCACTTTTGAATCTAGAACAAAAAAAAAACCATTAATCTAGAGGGCTATAGCTAGAGAATGTCGATCGGATTTTAAAAAGTATCAATTTTTGTGGATTTGGCGTGCGTTTGAAAAAAAAAAAAATGATTTTTGACGAAAAAAACGGCAAGTTTTTTGTTAATAAAAAATCAATAAATAAAGTTCTTGAAAATTCCGATCGACATTCTCAAGATAATGTAAATGTTCACATCTGGTTAAAATTTCAAGTAAAAAAAATGAAAATTGTTCGAGTTATGCTGCGTGCCATTTTGAAAAACCATGTTTCGAGAAAAACGCGTTTAAAGTTTTGCGAATAGTTTTTTATTGGAAAAAATTAAAAAAAGAAGACGCACAGGACCTTTTTTTTCTTATTCTAGAGGGTTTAAACTATTTTTTAAGCCAATAAAAAAAAATCGATTTTTCAAAAAATGTACAGTGGCCTTACCCCTTAAGGAGGTTGGAGCGGTCCAGTTGAGTCAAATAACAGTTTTCGAATTTTTTTTTTTCCACAAACCTCAAAAAAATGCATACGAAGTATAGATTTATTTTGTAGATGGTAATTTTTCATAAAATATTGAAATGTAATTAGACTTTTGGGGCAATGAAAAACAGGCACCTCCCTGTAAATAACACGAGTTGGTTTTTATGATTTTTTTCAAATATATTGACACATTGAGGTAATATAATTTTCAAATTAATAACAATATTAGAATTGGTCGAAAGTCCTCAAATGCCCCGTTGTTTTTCCACTATCGCAGGTTCGTAAGCGGACTGCGTCATCGTCTGACGACGTATTACACGCTGTACCAGCCACAGGACAAGAACACGGGCCAGCAGCCGGCGGAGGCTGCGCGGAGCGACGAAAACGAGACGCTCCACATTTTTTATCCCGGTGAATTCAACTACAGTGACTTTTTTCCCCTCACGATGACTTTCGTGGCGCTTTTCTTCTACATATACTTTTCCGTGCGAAAAATCGAGCTGATAAAGTCGAAGATCGGGGTGGCGTTTAGCGCGAGTTTCACGGTCATATCGTCACTGGCGATGACCGTCGGCGTTTGTTTCTTCTTCGGTCTAACGCTGAGCCTGAGCAGCAAAGAGATATTCCCTTATCTCGTGGTGATCGTTGGCCTCGAGAACGTTCTCGTGCTGACGAAGAGCGTCGTCAGCACACCCGCCCATTTGGACGTGAAAATAAGAGTCGCCCAGGGCATGTCCAAGGAGGGCTGGTCGATAACGAAGAATTTACTCACCGAAGTTACCATCCTGACGATCGGCCTGTTCACCTTTGTGCCGGCTATCCAAGAGTTCTGCATATTCGCCATAGTCGGCTTGCTGAACGATTTCTTCCTGCAGATGGTCTTCTTCTCGACGATCCTCGGCGTTGACGTACGAAGAACCGAACTGTCGAGCGATAATTCCAAATTTCATCTCACGAATATGCCCACGTCCCGCAGACAACAACAATTCACGACTACGATATCCAACAAGAGAGCCAACATCTTTCGCTCGAAGTCACATCCGAGATTGAACGGCTTGACGACCGGGCCCACCAACGTAATCGCGCCCAATACCCAGAACAATCAGAATCTCGCGAAAACACCGAAACGCCTGAGACTGGTGCACTTTTGGGCGAAAACGAGAATATTCCAGCGGGCCTTCATGGTGTGGATGGTCGTTTGGATAAGCATGATCATTTATAATTCCGGGGTCATCGAGCATCTCATACATCTGAGCGACACGCTCAAACCGGACACGGAAATCGATGGATACACCGTCGAAAGACCCCAGACCATCAAGTCGTACGTGGGCATGGGCAACGTCAAACCCGCCGCCGTCGAAACATCGACTGGGCTGCTCAATGCTACAGACCATCAGGTAATATCGATATTTAGTAGTATTGGGTGTACAAATAAGTTTTAGGACAGTTTTCAAAAAAATCAAGATTTATTAAAAAAGAAGTAAAACACAGTTATTCATCGAAGTAATCTCCATCGCACTGAATGACCTTCAGCCATCTCTCAGGTAACTCGCGGATGCCTTTCGCAAAGAAACTTTCGTCTTGCGAGGTGAGAAATTTAGCGACCCATTTTTCCACTTCTTCAAATGTTTTGAATCGCACGTCAGACAAATCGTTCTGCATTTTCCGGAATAAATGATAATCGGATGGGGCTAAGTCTGGCGAATACGCCGGGTGTGGTACAGCTTCCCATCCAAGCGCTAGTAACGTATCCTTGACCGGTTTACCCACACGAGGCCGCGCGTTGTCATGGAGCAGTTTTACTGGACGTTTTCCATTACCAGAAAATGGACGTTTCTTCTCAATTTCTTGATTCACTTGCATCAATTGATGACAATAGCGATCGGTAGTAACTGTTTGGCCAGGTTTGAGAAGTTCATAATACAGTACGTTTTTCATATCCCACCATATGCACAGCATGACTTTGTTACAATGAACATTGCGCTTTGGCGTGGATGTTGTCGGCTCGCCGGGGTCCACCCAATGATATTTGCGTTTCGGATTATCAAAATAAATCCACTTTTCATCGCCGGTCCACAATTTTCCACAAGAAAGACTTTCTATGTTGCTTGTTGTAAAGACTCACACAAATGTTAAGACGGCTGTTTTTATTTTCTTGAGTCAGAAAGTGTGGTACCCACTTTGTTCCTTTTCGAATCGTACCCATTGCTTTTAAACGATAAGAAACAGTTTGTTGAGTTACTCCAAGCTGTTCCGAAAGTTGTTTCTTCGTCTGACAAGAGTTTTCATCCAGCAACGCTTGCAGTTCCTGATCGTCCACCTTTACAGGAGGCCCCGTGCGTTCACGGTCAATAACGTCGAAATCACCTTCTTTGAATCGCTTATACCAATACACACATGTACTTTTAGATACAATGTTGTCTCCAAGAACAGAACATATCGATTCACACGCTTTCCTAACACTTTTTCCTTGATGGAATTCATAGCGAATGCAGTGTCTAATAAATAGCTTATCGGTCTGCATGTTTAATTTACAGAATTTATAGGTTATGTTTATGACTCCTTTACGTTTCGATACTACATATCAAGCGCCATCTGTGATAAGTGAGCGGGACCTTTGAATTAATTTAGAATAGCTGTTATGATACAAAATCGAAGTGTCCTAAAACTTATTTGTACACCTAATAAAAAAGGAATCCATTACTTTTTGCATGAAATTGAAGGCTTTATTCAGCATAGTTGGAATGATCCAATTCAGGTCAAATATGCACCGTTTTGATCGATAACTTGTTGCTATTTTGAAGGTAATTTCATTATGCCTTTCTCATAGAAACCCTCGTCCCTATTGGCAAAAAGCAGGGACAGTCGATTTTCACAAGCTTCTCTTGAGGCGAATGTTTCACCAGCAAAATCATTCGCCATAGACAGAAACAAGTGGTAATCACTTGGTGCCAGATCCGGACTATAAGGTGGATGCACAAGATGCTCCCAACCAAGCTCCCGGAGCTTCTGGCGAGTCACTGTGGACTTGTGTGGCCTAGCGTTGTCCCGATGGAACACAATTCCTCTCCTATTGGCCAAAGCTGGCCGCTCCTGGGCAATTGCTTCCTTCAGACGGTCCAATTGTTGACAGTACAGCTCCGAATTAAGAGTTTGGCCGTAGGGGAGCAGCTCATAGTAGATGATTCCCTGCCAATCCCACCAAACACACAGCAAAATCTTCCTGACCGTCAATCCTGGCTTGGCCACCGTTTGCGCCGGCTCACCGCGATTCGACCACGACCGTTTTCGCTTGACGTTGTCGTAAGTGACCCACTTTTCATCACCAGGCACCATCCGCTTCAGAAACGGGTCGATTTTGTTGCGATTCAGCGGCGATTCGCAGATGGAAATTCGGTCCATGAGGTTTTCTTGCGTCAACTCGTGTGGCACCCATACATCGAGTTTCTTTTTGTATCCAGCCTTATTCAAGTGGTTCCAAACGGGTTTTTGTGCAATGTTTAGCTCCTGGGCAATCGAAACAGTGCTTACACGACGGTCGGACTCGACGATTTCCATTATTTTATCGACATTTTTCGACAATTGGCCTTCCAGAGCGCGGTGCATCTTTGACATGAAAATTACCGGAACGGAATCGACGAAACCAAAATTGCGCGTGATTGGCTGTTACAGTATCAGGACCATGAATACTATTCACGTTTTCAGCCGCCTGGCTTGCGTGTTCGCTTTTATCGAAGAAAAACTGTAAAATATCGCGTATTTTCACTTTGCTGGTGGCCAACTTTGACGCGCGCTCAAACAATATTGAGTCGAGCAATCACAAAAATGTCTGGGATGTTTATTTTAGTACGAAATCTTATCTTTCTAACGCCATCTAGCGTCATCCGATCGCACTTATACAACGCGAGATACAGATTACTAAAGCCATCTATTGCGAAAATAATGGATTTCTTTTGACTACATTTAATATTATGATAAGTATTGGTGCAATTTGTGACTGGGCCGGTACCAATCCGAAACAGCGCAATTTTGTGGAAGGCGAACGTATTTTGAAGGCACATTTTTAGTATGTGGCGTTTGCAGCGTTTACGATACCGGTGCTGACACACTACAGTGAGCACACTTTCATGCCTGAATTCACTTTTATTATTTTCAACGCTCTCATCCAAGCCTCTAATTGGTCGGTTTTTGTTGTACATTTCCAAAATAATTGTTCACGTATGCGAAGCGTTTCCCTGCAATGGGAAACTTGTGGAAACGGGCTTCCAACTCCTTACTCGAAGTGCTTTCGTATTTTTTACAGCACATTTAACTTAACATTTAAGGGTCACTTTAGACCCTAAAAATGCCATTTTCATGAATTTTTTGATAGGTTTATATAATAGATATTGATTTAAAAGTTTTTACACTTAATAAATACACTTTTGAAATACAAAAAAAAAAGATTTATTCAAATCACTATTTATAAACGAAAATGGTACGAATATTTTGATTTTAATATAAGGTACAAACATGGAGGTTATGTGTGGAACACAATATTCGATAAATGGCCGCCTCGTCCCTGTTTGAAAACGTTCACTCTTTTGACTAACTTTTCCATAACATTTTGGCATAATCGTTGACTAATTTGATTAACGGTGCGTCCAATTGCTCCCTTGAGCTCCGGAATGGTATGTGGATCATTGGCATAAACTTTTTCTTTCAAGAAACCCCAAAGAAAGAAGTATTCAAATCGCACAACAGGTTGCGCAATCTTGTTGAAAGAATATGTCTTCCAAGTCCATGCCGTTTATGCCATTTATCGGATATTGTGTTCCACACATAACCTACATGTTTCTACCTTATATTAAAAGAAAAATATTCCTGCTTTTCAAATAAATAATACGTTTTATCAATAAATGAACCCTGCGTGTGTACCAGAGATGGTCATACTTTTAGTATTCGAGTAGGAAAATAATACCGAATACATGTCAGATGGATATTCATTTTTTTTTTTCGATAATGAATCCACCTCGATTCAGTATTCGTTCTGAGAATAAATAATGAATCCAGTCGGATTCAGTATTCGTTCCGAAAATGAATAATGAAACCTACTGGATTCAGTATTCATTCTAAAATGAATAATGAATCCAACTGAATTCAGTATTCATTTCAGCATAAGTAACGAATTCAAATCGGTTCAGTATTCATGCCGTACTCGGTTATCATCAAATTGAATAATCTGGAAAAATTGACAGACAACATGTTTATTTTATTGAAACATTATCGTCCGATTACATTATATTTACCCAAGGGAAATCGCGCTCTTCGTATCTAGTAACTGAATAAATGGGGGTAGAAATGGGACACTATATTTATCCCATTTCCATTGTTCATTTTTCCAGATTATTCAATTTGATGATATCCGAATACGGAATGAATACTGAATCGAGTTGGATTTATTACTTATGTTGAAATGAATACTGAATTCAGTTGGATTTATTATTCATTTTGAAATGAATACTGAATCCAGTAGGATTCATTATTCATTTTGAAATGAATACTGAATCCAGTAGGATTCATTATTCATTTTGAAATGAATACTGAATCTAGTAGGATTCATTATTCATTTTTGGAACGAATACTGAATTGAGTTGGATTTATTATTCATTTCCGGAATGAATACTAAATCCAGTGGGATTCTTTATTCATTTTCGGAACGAATTTTGAATAAGTTTCTTTATTATTCATGAATAAAAAAAAATCGAATATGCCCAACCCTGGTGTGTACACAATATTTTTCGAAACACGGTACGTACACTGGGTCTTTTAGGGAACGGTCGGGTTTTCAGTTTCCTAGGCTTTCAAAAAATCTGAAAAATTCTGGGTTACTTCTTGAAGTGTCTACTACGTGGCCGAGAAGTTGCCAAAGTCAAAAGTTTAAAACCGTTAATAAAAATTTACGAATAGTCGGAAAAGCGGAATTTTATTGAAAAATCGTAACTCTACAATAAACACATATTCAACAAAAACGATTATAGGCTTTTGTAGCTTAGACTGTGAGCTTTGAAAATAATATAGTGTCTTCGGCGTGGGCTCTAGAAAGTTGAATTACTTAAGGGGTTAGGCCACAGTAACGGGTATAAAATCATGTGCGAATTTAACAATTTGTTTTCGTATAAAAAAGTGATTCACTCAATTAATTACACATCTATTTAGTATGAATATCAAGCTGTTAGAAAATATATATATATATTTTTTTATGTTCCTAATTGCATTTCGCAGGGAAGTACGTACGGAATTTCTGATTAATCGAAAACTTTTCATTTTATGAGCACTTTATGAGCAGTTATAACGAAATTTTTCACTGAAAATTCTTTTCTTAAGTTCAAATACCTACAACTTTTGAATAAAACCATATTTTTAAATTCCGCACGTACTTCTCTAGGTATTCCAATGTAGGTTGACGAGAATTTTTGTTTTTTGTTCTAGGTAAAAAATTGTGAAACAAAAGAAAATATTAGTCGGCCATTTTGTACATCGAAAAAAAATATATATTTCCTTACAGCTCGATATTCATACTAAATGGATGTATAATTAATTTTATGAGTGAAACACTTTTTCATACGAAAAAAAAAATTGTTACGGATGTTGTGTCCAAAATTGAAAATGGTAATAAAATTTAAAAAAATGTATAGGTCACTATGTAAAACATGTGAAAGGTTGTGTAAAAATGTCACGACGATTAGGAAGCTGGCTACTGAGAAATTAGAATTCACAAATTACACGCAGTCTTATGGAAACTGAAATAACTTTGCAATTATAATTTTGTTTGTTTGTATATAACATATAAGAAGCACTGTGTCATTTTTTCAACACATTTAGGATGCTCGTGTTCTGGAAAATAAATAATAAAGACGAAGTACGTGGTTTTCACCGCAAGAAACAAGAATATAGCGGCAACGTTGCATAGACCGAAAGTAGCGGGAAATTCAAATACTCATTCTCGTTTACGGACGACGTCGTTTCTTGCACCATAAAGCCACCTTTGTTTTTGATACATTTGAAATTTAAAAAAAACGATCATTCATAAATATTTGCAAAGTTGCTTCATTCATAATAATTGCAAAGTTACTTCAGTTTCCATAAGGCTGCGTGTAATTTGTGAATTCTAATTTCTCAGTAGCCAGCTTCCTAATCGTCGTGAAATTTGTACACAACCTTTCAAATGTTTTGCATAATGACCTATCAAATTTAAAAAAATTTATTATCATTTTCAATTTTGAACACAGCATCCTTAAGGGGCTTACTGTGATTTTTGGAAAAAAAATTTCGTTTTTGTCTTTAAAAAATAGTTTGAACGGTTAAGATTAATATGCAAAAACTGCAGGAATGGCAGATTAACGGTAAGACATGAAAATAAAACAATTTCACTTCAAAAACCCATGCTCGAATTTTAACCGCGTTTTTCTCGAAACTATGTTTTTCAAAACGGTATACACGATATCTCGAGCTGTAATCAATGAATCGACTTGAAATTTGGTACACATATTCAAAGGAATAGTAATTTTCGGCGGACGGAAGATTTTGTCGTTTTTATTTTTTGTTTAATAATTATTGATAAAAATGACGTGTTTTTTTGGCCGAAAATTTCGAAAAAATTCAGGATTTTTTTTTTTTCGTTACCAAAGAGGAAAAAAATAAAAAATCTCCGTGCGCCGATAGCCAATACAATGTGCTTAAGAGGGAATGATACCTCATCGCGGTCGGTATGGCAGAACAATTATAGATTCCCAAAAATCTCGTAAACGGCTCTTCAGATCCCGTCGAAACTTTGCCAAACGACGTCAAATAGATAGACGAACAGCTGCCTTTCCCTCAAATTTTCGGAATTTGAGAAAAAAAACTAGATTGGCTTATCATAAGCCAACTTACATTTTTTTCCTCAAATTCGACGGACGAAAATCACCGGAACGCGCGAGGAGATATAACTCATCCAATTGTAATTTTGATTGGCTTATGATAAGCCAACTTACATTTTTTTCCTCAAATTCGGCGGACGAAAATCACCGGAACGCGCGAGGAGATATAACTCATCCAATTGTAATTTTTTTTTCAATAAACATTTTTGAACGCTCTCTAACGTGTACGTGACATCGTATAAAAAAATTGTCAACATTGCATTGATAGTTTTTCCGTAATTAATTATTGAAAATTAGTCTGTTTGGACGCTCGTCACAGTAAGCTAATCTCTGAAATACGCACATGATTTTATACCCGTTACTGTGGCCTGAGGCCTTAAGGGAGACTTTGTCCTTGGAGTGCAATATTTCAGGTGTTTACATTTTATTTTTTTTTAAAGGAAACGAGTAAAGCTTTTGAGTGCGGTTTTTTTCTTGCTTTTATTCATGGTATACAAAACGTTAACAAATTTTTTTTTGAACAAAAAAAAACACCAAAATCGCGGCCGTTGCAGCTCCGCGAAAACAGGTCCTCAAATCGCGGGAGGTAAACGGCTGACATCACTGCCCCCTCTTTGTTGATCTGAAACACAAATTCAAAGCATATTATCAATCTGTGACCCTTTGGTCATGGAATGACGGATGGGTTTTTCGTTTAGTACAAATTTCGGAAAATGGCGGCAATTAAAAAAAAATCGAATTTTCACGTTTTTTTTCGCATAAAAAGATAAATAATAAATGCAAAAATGTATCTATCGAAAAAACGATCCGTCATTCCGTGAAGACATATTTCCTGAGTATGCTCTCCAAATTTCAGGTCGATATGTTAATTACAGCGGTCAGGAGAATGTCAGCCATTTTTAAATAACGTGTTTTCGAGAAAAACGCGTTTAAAGTTTTGTAACGTGTTTACACGAATGTGTTTATAATTACCGCTAATCAGCAATGCCTGGTCCATAGAGGCATCCCTCCTCTTCTTCTAGCTGCTCATGTTGAGCCGCTAACATCTCTCGCTAAATTTCAAGGACAAAGTCTCCGTTAAAATGCCAGGTCATTCAGAGACGATTTTTACGCGATGAAGATCAGTGTATTTTGAGCTAGTGAAATATTATTCTTAAAAATTCTTTCGGATCCTATTCTCAAAACGTTTTTCTTTGTTCAGCCACCGGCCAATAACAACATAACCGAGCAACTGAGCAAACTCCGACCGGTTGACTTTCCACCGTGGAATCGTCTGTCCCTGTATCACTGGTCGTCGATACTAATGATGTACAACGTATCGTTGGCCGGTCAACACATAACGATATTGCCAGCGATAAAACTATCGGCCGCTTTCGATCCTCATTTGGTCAGGCAAATCAGCAATCCAAATGACGTGCAGCTCTTCCAATGGCAGAGCTTCGCCACCGCTGCCCTTGACCCGCTCGACTTTTCAGGTTTGTTCTAAGCGCTCGTGCGGCCGAGCGAAGACTCGCGTTCTTTTCTATTTTGTTGCAATGATAACCGGGTGTAATACAAATTGCGTGGAAATCGTTGAAGTGATCGGTGTTTTTTTTTTCCTTCATTGTTTCGACAAAGTCGACATATCGGGATGAATTTTTTATTCGCACTGGCGGAGTCGGAAAAAGGCTCGGAGTCGGCGAGGATCGGCGTCAATGGTTCGGGTTTTATGAAATTTTGGAATTTTTCGAAAAAATTCGGCAAACGAAATTGCGCAAATTTCGAGATGATATCGCGCTGAGTTTTCCAGCATTGCTGAAGTAACGTCAATGGCTGGTTCGATATTTAAGGGGGGAGATACCTTAAGGGGTAAGGCCACTGTAACGGCCCAAAAAAAGGTTTTTTCACTAATTTTTTGCTCCCGAAATTGAACGTATTTGAAAAAAAACTTTTAATGGTGTTATCGGGCATACATTAAACTTTATTATAAAATTTTTTTACAGTAAAAAAAAACAAAATGGCGGTTCCACAGCTATCTTCCCGGGACATGTTTTGCTTCCAGGGCTCCGCGGCACGCAGCACCACTGGTGCACTTTTGAATCTAGAACAAAAAAAAAACCATTAATCTAGAGGGCTATAGCTAGAGAATGTCGATCGGATTTTAAAAAGTATCAATTTTGTGGATTTGGCGTGCGTTTGAAAAAAAAATTGATTTTTGACGAAAAAAACGGCAAGTTTTTTGTTAATAAAAAATCAATAAATAAAGTTCTTGAAAATTCCGATCGACATTCTCAAGATAATGTAAATGTTCACATCTGGTTAAAATTTCAAGTAAAAAAAATGAAAATTGTTCGAGTTATGCTGCGTGCCATTTTGAAAAACCATGTTTCGAGAAAAACGCGTTTAAAGTTTTGCGAATAGTTTGTTTGGGTTTGTTTGGGTCTGTTTGGGTTGCACAGGACCTTTTTTTTCTTATTCTAGAGGGTTTAAACTATTTTTTAAGCCAATAAAAAAAAATCGATTTTTCAAAAAATTTACAGTGGCCTTACCCCTTAAAGCGAGGAAAAAATGGCTGAATTTCAAGATTTTTTTTTTTAAAGAAACGATTTCTTCACCATTTTTGCGACTAAGGGTATGTTTTATTACTTCTTTTGGCTGTTGCATGGTATATTTTTTTAAGGGGTGAGATGCAGTCAGAGCCGTGAAAAAACCCGCATTTTCAGTAATTTTTTTTTTTTATAGTAATTACGTTTGTTTTACAAAAGTGGTTACACACACTTTTTATGTTATATTTCAACTTGACTTGTACAAATTTTCAAAGAAAAGTATTGATTATTTATAACAATATCGCCATCTTTGTCGGACCCCCTTCGGCATGTAGTGCTTTGCGGTGACCATCATCAAATTTTACTGGATCATCGGAAATCGAAAAACCAAAAAAAAATCATTAGTTTAATAATAAATCTAGTCCTTGATCGAAGCTTTTTTTTCAAAAATTTACAAAATGGCGGCTTCCGACAGATAACTTGCGATTTTTAACCTGAAAATCGCTCGTTTATTGTTGAAAATAAATAGAAATTTTCAACAAAAATGAAAATCCTTCGATTAAGGACTAGTTTTCAATGCTATCAATAAGCACCCCAAATTTCATCAAAATCCATCGAGTGGTTTTTGAATTATAGTGGTCACCGACTTGAAAAACATAGTTTCGAGAAAAACGCGTTTAAAGTTTTTCAATGTGGATACGGTATTATATGTTCGTAAAATGTTGAGCTCGATGGACGAAGCTAAACTTTTTTTAAATGTATTTTGATCCGCTGACTCCGAATATTACAATTTTTGCGGAATTTTCGGAAAAGTCAAGCATTCGATTGTTTATAGCCAATTGGTAAAATAATTTTTCAAAAAATTAAAGTTTTTCGGGATGAATTATTATTTTTTTTAACATTTTGGGCAATTTTAAAACGAAAGTATTCTTTATAAAATTTTGCTAAAGTTCGCTGTTTTTGAGTGATACATTTGTCAAAATTTCTGAAAGAGTTTTCCAATTTTACCCTTGATTTATGTATAGAAATACTAATTAAAAAATTACTTACATCGAAACATCAATTCCTGGCCCATACAATAGGGCTTCTGCCGATGTGGAAGCTTCCAAAATATCAATTCGTTGTTGTCTTCGAAGCATTCTGCCTTTACGGGTATTATCGTTTGCGCGTTTGTCAGCCGCTACCTGCCATAGGGATTCGACGCCCCTTCACTAATTGTGGGATGTCCCGGAAACTATTCATCGGATTGACTTGAAATTTTCGGGGAACATTTTCGAAACATCATACTTCAAGAAAATGTTTTAAAAAAATCGATTTGTTGAAAATTCTGACTGCATCTCACCCCTTAAATCAATCTTTAAAAATGGCGGAGGCATGGTACGGTCCTCTAAACGGGCTGCGGTGAATGTCGTGATACGTGACGTCAGCGTGCTTAACCTGAAAAACATACCAACGAATTTTTTTTTTCATTAAGGCGGGATATACATTTAGACAGGAAAAAAATAAGCAATATTGAGGGATTTTTTAAACTAAGAAATAATTATTCTACAATTATCAAACTTTAGGTATACTTTAATAGTATAGTTAAGGCGTTACCCCCCACTTGTAGCGCAAAAAAGGCCTTTTTCATGAATTTTTTTGAAGAAAACTACAAAACTTTTTTAATCGATCAATATACCATCTTAAAGAACACATCTTGAAGAACTTTCAGTAATTTTTTTATTGAAAAATATTACATTGTTTAGTGGCAAATGGCCGTCAATGAAATAATGTTTTTATATACACGGTTTGCGGTGACAAACATTGCGGCGAAGTGGATCATCTGAAAAAAGATGCGGATGGATTTAGTCAAATATAAGTATAAACTGGTCTTTAATCGAAGGATTTTAAAAAATATTCATTTTTCACAAAATGGCGGACAGTCAAAGTTAAGGGCGGGGTAAAGTGTTTAATTTTTTTTTTTCATTTTTTTTTAAATTTTTTAAATGAATGCATAATATATCAAGAATATTGTGTTAAAATTTCAAGTCGATCGGAGTAAAATTGACGAAGTTATGAGTATTTGAGCGTCTATTGCTCCATGCCGTTCTCTTCTCTTCTGCGTTTTTCTAACCGTTTTTCTGAGACTTGTCATATTTGAAGTCCGTGTGCACGATAACTCAAAATCTACTGGACCAATCGCTTTGAAATTTTGCACAGTACTTCTTCACATAATTCACCAGGTATTGTCGAGAGCTTTTTTGTTTGTTTTTTTTTTAATAATTACTAATTTTTCAACAACAAATTAGCCGATTTTTTTAGCGAAAATCGGGTTTTTGGCTCCCAAGTGCTACGAAAAATCGAAAAATCGAAAAAAAAATCCTCCCGTCATTACCTCGAGAAACATCTCCTTTAACAAATGCATTTTGATTTTTTTTGTTTCAAATGATTCTGTTGCGAGTTATGGTGCACACCGCAAACCAACTTTTTTTCGAGGCGCCTCCGTGGTTTAATTTTCACTCGCTCAATTTTGAATATTTTGCAATGCAAATTTAGGAGAATGTTGTTCAAATGTTACTTTATTATATGTAAATTTTTCAATAAACGAACACTATTCGTTGCGCCAAAAAAAAATCTTAAAAACATGCCTTTTTTTCGGCGAATTAACTTTACCCCGCCGTTAATGGTTCGATTTTAACGAAAAAAACGGCCGTTTTTTTGCTATAAAACGGCCATTTTTTTTTTTTCGAAAAAAAAATCGATTAAAGACTACATTTTTATGTATTAAATAAGCCTGCAAAATTTCAAGAAGATCGGTTCATTAGTGTTCGAGTAATCTTGGTCACCGACTTCAGAAATGCCATTTTGAGAAAGACGCGTTTAAAGTTTGAATTTCCGGTCGTTTACACAACGGATTCTTCTCTTTCAACGCTCATATCTCAGTCAATTTTGTTCGGATCGACTTGACATTTTCAGGACATATTCTCAGATACTTATACTTCAAAAAAATGCAATTAAAAAAAAACGATTTTTTCAAAATCGCAAGTGGGGGTAACCCCTTAAGTATACGAAACAATCTTTTTTTAATTAATTCACCATTAAAATGACGCAGCTGTGGCAGAGTGTTACAAAAAAGTTGATTTGCAAAAAAGTTCAAACATTTTGTCAGTTTGAACATGTATAGTTTCTAGGTGACGGTAATTAAAACGAACAGAGTGCAAATTTAAGAAAATGACACGCATTTACAAAAAAAATCAACATTTCACGCAACATTTGTGTAAAATGTGGATTAAAAAAGTAGTTTTTTTTCCAATTTTTCAAAAACAATTTCGGTCAAGTAGAAGGTACCAATATTATCAATATTTCTACCGAGTTTCAACTCAATCGGCTTAATAGTTTTTGAGTTATCCTGCACGCCAATCTCGATAATGCAGTTTTGAAAAAAACGCGTTTGAAGTTCACGCCCGCTCCGAATTCGAGCGGTGAGGCACAGTGTTGACGAGCTGTAACGTTCGAAGTTTTTCGAATTTCGCTTTGAAACTTTAGGAAAATATTCTACATACATAGTTATATCGTTTAAAGAAAAAAAAGACATCGTTTCTGTTATCGTTGTAAATGTATATCCCGCCTTAAATCATGAAAATCTCTGAAAAAAAATCCTCGCCTAAAGATATCTCGCCCCTTAATCTAGCTACGACCACTCGGTTCAGATTTTGAAAGATCGTTCAATCATCGGTTGCAAACGCTCCACCTTTTTCGAATTTCGCATTACCCTATGATTTTTTTTCAACGCGTAGTGTCTCAAAAATCCGTTGTAGATAAAAAAAACCTCTAGCCAATTAGAAGCGTCCGCGAAGTTTCCTCATCGGAGGATTTCGGCCGCGAGGCAGCGTTGAGTCGCCGGCTGACAGCACTAACCTCGTATTCTCCCTGAAAGCAGACATGGAAGTGCCGACGAGATCGGAGGCCCGTGGTTTCAACACGAACGCGCCGTTCGTCCCGTCGAGCCCGATGGAAATATTTCTCGCCGCAGTACTGTGCCTGATAAGCGTGGTGGTGGTCGCTTACACGATGGTCGTGTTGTATCGTTGCGTGTGTACGAGGAATTACGCGGAGTGGCGAGCGAGTTGGCATCAGCAGGACAGGATTCACGACTCGTCGACGCAATTGGTATTGGAAACGTTGCCGTTGGTGCTCGAGGGTCATACGCAGGAGATCGAGTGTCTGGCGACCGACGGTAACACGATTGCCTCGACTTGCCTCGCTGGCCACATAAGAGTCTGGGACTCGATAACGGGCGAGATGATAACACACGTGGACAGAAGGGCATTCTTCGCCTCTGGCACGACGAGGGAGTTGGTGAACGGTACGCCTGATCCGGACGAGTTGATGTCCGACTACGAGAGCGGCTCGCCACCATCGCGAGGCGAAATGGAAACGCAACATTCATACGCCTCGCCTGCCTCGGTCGCCTCGGCCGCCTCGCCTGCCTCGCTCGCCTCGGTCGCCTCGCCTGCCTCGCCTGCCTCGCTCGCCTCGGTCGCCTCGCCTGCCTCGCTTGCCTCGGTCGCCTCGCCTGCCTCGCTCGCCTCGCCTGCCTCGTTTGCCTCGCCCGCCTCGCCGAGGCAAAAATCTTCACCTACTTCCGTTTATCGCGGAAGCTCGACAGCCCCGAACAAACGACACTCCGTCAACAGTCTTCACGAGTATCAGATCCAAGAATTCTCGCCTGACAAACGCACGGCTTATCGTCGCAGCCTCGATCAAACCTTCGAGCTGCCCGATCTTCGCGCCTCCATCAACACACGCTTCACCTCGATGAAGTTCACATCCAGTCAGACGAATTATGAAGAGCACGGCTTCGATTATGGCGAACGTTACAGGCGCCTCTTCGACGAGCACAAACGATCGATCGAGGACTCGCGAGAACCGCCAAACGAAATAGAAAATGGCGTCAATCATTCTCACACTGTCAATGGCAACGAATTGACCGACAGCGCGAGCTCTTTGAACACTTGCAAAAACGCGCAGAATTCGCACAATCCGTCGCCCATATGGTGCGTCGATTATCAGGACAATCTCATCGTGGTCGGATGCGCCAATGGATCACTCGAGTTCTGGGAAGGCACCACCGGACGTCTCAAAGTCAGTCGGGGAACTATTCACTCATTTTCGGGGCGAGGTACCTCCAGGCGAGGGAAAGATGATTATTTTCGCGACTTTTTTTTGTTTTTGAGGGAAGATTAATTCATTTTTTAGCCTTGGGACGTGTTTTGTTACTGTTTTTGGCTGTTACGCGGTATTTTTTGTTTATGTTTGAAAATGGCGGAGGTGTGGCACGATCTTCTGGAAAGGGTTGCGGCGGATGTTGCCAGATGGCGGGATTGAGGTGGGAGCCTGAATTAGAAGGTCCAAAAAAGCATTTTTTTCGGGAATTTTTTTAAAAAGGTAAAGGCCCAGTAAACATTGAGGTATATTTGAAATGTATAAAAAAAAAAAATTCAACATGAAACAAAAAATGACTGCAGATTTATCAGCCTATTCCATGTGCGTCAATCGGCGGGAAAGATGCAGCTCGTAATTCTTGACTGAAACGAAAAAAAAAACCAATGAAATGTTCAATTGTCATATATCTTTATTCTGAGTGAGTTAAGGGGTAAGGCCACTGTAGCGGGAGAAAAAATAAGCATATTTTGGGAATTTTTTTTAGCGGGACAATGGAATAATTCAAAATTCCGAAAAAGGTCCTTTATTGAACATATCGTAAGCTTTATAAAGTATTTTTTTCAAAGTAATATAAAACAAAATGGCGACGGCGCAGCTTTTCTTCGACGGTCTTTTTATCGTAGGCGCGCGGCCGGACCAACGGCACCTGCAATTATTAATTTACAGTGAATGACATTTTCTTTTCGTTTATACGTGTGAATAGCTACAGGAGTACGTAGGATTTTTTTACATAGCGATTTTTGCAAAAACAGCGCGTTTTTTAAATAAAAGTTAAAAATTCTTAAAAAAAACATTGTCCGAAAATTTGTTGTAAAAAAAAGTATGTAATATGAAGAGTTTGTGGCTTCCGGATGGAGGCCGTGTTGAGGATCAGCGTTGTGCCGACGTTTCGCAAACGTTACAGTCTGCATCATCAGGGCTGAGAGCTCCGATACTGAAGCTCTCGTGTCTCAGGTATTCCTTATATAGTTGCAGTCATCGTTCCGGATCGCTGCACCAGCCAATCAGATGTTTTAATTGATCAGCTGGTCAATTAAAAAACCGGGAGGACGGTGTGCCAAATAGGATTGATGTGATATCCTCCATCTCTGTTTAGGTTGTCCGGATGTTTTCGGATTTCCAAGCCTGCTCGGTGTTTCCTGGAAAAATAGCTGTTTGATGGGGCCAGACTTTGGGCTTTGTCGAACTGGATGGCATGACCAGTCTCCATCCAATGTTCGGCCAGCGCTGATTGTGTAATATGGCCATATTTGATACACCGTTGATTTTCTTTGATCCGTGTACTGATCTTCCTCCCGGTTTCTCCTATGTACACTTTACCGCATGAGCAGGGTATCTTGTATACTCCTGGTGCACTTAATGGCGGTCTTTGGTCTTTTGCACTCGGAATCACTTGTGCTAGTTTCTTCTGAGGTTTGAAGATGACTCGCACGTTATGTTTTCCAAGGACCCTCCCTATGCGATCGGTTATGCCCTGAAGGTATGGAAGTCAAATATGGAAGTCAAATATGGCCATATTACACAATCAGCGCTGGCCGAACATTGGATGGAGACTGGTCATGCCATCCAGTTCGACAAAGCCCAAAGTCTGGCCCCATCAAACAGCTATTTTTCCAGGAAACACCGAGAAGGCTTGGAAATCCGAAAACATCCGGACAACCTAAACAGAGATGGAGGATATCACATCAATCCTATTTGGCACACCGTCCTCCCGGTTTTTTAATTGACCAGCTGATCAATTAAAACATCTGATTGGCTGGTGCAGCGATCCGGAACGATGACTGCAACTATATAAGGAATACCTGAGACACGAGAGCTTCAGTATCGGAGCTCTCAGCCCTGATGATGCAGACTGTAACGTTTGCGAAACGTCGGCACAACGCTGATCCTCAACACGGCCTCCATCCGGAAGCCACAAACTCTTCTCATTACATAAAGAGCCGTGAAAGCCTTAAAACTAAAGTATGTAATATACCGAGGAAATCCTACGTACTTCTATGCAGAATGTAATTGTGAATATACGGTTAAAATATCAAGTCAATCGGTCAAGATTTGTTCCAGTTATGAGTCCGGCCGACTTGAAAAATGTAGTTTCGAGAAAAACGCGTTTAAAGTTTTCGGTACGGATTGCGTCGGACTGAGGGGGGCTGCGTCAAAATTCAAAATACAAGTATTTAGACATTTTTCCCACCTTAATCCTTTGAGTGTGTCATTTTTAAGATATTAAGGCATCTTTGAAGAAGAAAAAAATCGATTTTTTCGAAATTTCTACAGTGGCCTCAAGAAAAAGCTGACAAAATCGTAAAATTATAATTTTTCGCGGGTTTGAAAAAAAACAAATGTGTTTTAAAAAAACACTTTGACGTGCTATAAAAATTATTTTAAAATATTATACTTTTTTAAGGGGGGAAATCACAGTAGCACACAAAAAATAGGCACATTTTCGGGAATTAATTTTGGCTGAATAAAAGTATCAATCGAAAATCTGTAAAGTAGGTTTTATAGCAATACTAAAAAAAGTACAAAATGTAATTTTTTCAATAAAAAATATTTTAAAATGGCGGCTGCGCAGCATATGCCCCAAGGCGCCTTTTTTTGAGCTCGCCGAAGACATAACTCGAGCAAATTTTTACCGATCGACTTGAAATTTTGACAGTAGCTTCGAAACATCTCTCTCCACGGAGCTACGTAGGATTTTTTATTTTATATGGCATACTTTTTTTTTATCGACGATTTTATGGCGTTTTTTTTTTGTTAAAAATTTAACTTTATTTTCAAACATGCACCATTTTGCGAAAAATCAATATATCGAAAAAATCCTACGTAGCTCCGTGGAGAAAGATGTTTCGAAGCTACTGTCAAAGTTTCAAGTCGATCGGTAAAAATTTGCTCGAGTTATGTCTTCGGCGAGCTCAAAAAAGGCGCCTTGGGGCATATGCTGCGCAGCCGCCATTTGAAAATATGTTTTATTGAAAAAATTACATTTTGTACTTTTTTAGTATTGCTATAAAACCTACTTTACAGATTTTCGATTGATACTTTTATTCAGCCAAAATTAATTCGTGAAGATGAGCGAGGAAAAATCGTGAAGATGAAAACTGGAGAATGGGCTTTAAAGTTTTCAATAGGAGCAAATATCAATATCAAACATCAATCGCTTATCTGCTATTGGCCTTGTATCTTCGAAAATATTTACAATTCGCCTCTGCAACTTTGCAAATGTATTCTTGGATAGTTTATCTATCAATTTGAGCAACAACAGAAAACATTTTTTTGGGACCTTCTAATTCAGGCTTCGACCTTAAAGGGTCACCGCAGTGTAACTGGTCGAAGGATAGCTAATTTTTGCGATTATTCTTTCGATGGTCAAAATAAGCTGATCAATCTGATTTCTTAAGGCCTTAGGCCACAGTAACGGGTATAAAATCATGTGCGAATTTAACCATTTTGTTTTCGTATGAAAAAGTGATTCACTCGTAAAATCAATTACGCATCTATTTAGTGTGAATATCAAGCTGTTAGAAAATATATATATTTTTGTTTTTCGATGTACAAAATGGCCGATTACTAATATTTTCTTTTGTTATCTTTTTTAGGCGCTCCGCGGCCTGACATTTAGCATCCATAATTTTTTACCTAGAGCAAAAAACAAAAATTCTCGTCAATCTACATTGGAATACCTTGAGAAGTACGTACGGAATTTAAAAAATATTGTTTTATACAAAAGTTGTAGGTATTTGAACTTAAGAAATGAATTTTCAGTGAAAAATTTCGTTATAACTGCTCATAAACTGCTCATAAAATGAAACGTTTTCGATTAAGGGGTAAGGCCACTGTAACGGCCCAAAAAAAAAGGTTTTTTCACTAATTTTTTGCTCCCGAAATTGAAGGTATTTAAAAAAAAACTTTTAATGGTGTTATCGGGCATACATTAAACTTTATTATAAAATTTTTTTACAGTAAAAAAAAACAAAATGGCGGTTCCACAGCTATCTTCCCGGGACATGTTTTGCTTCCAGGGCTCCGCGGCACGCAGCACCACTGGTGCACTTTTGAATCTAGAACAAAAAAAAAACCATTAATCTAGAGGGCTATAGCTAGAGAATGTCGATCGGATTTTAAAAAGTATCAATTTTTGTGGATTTGGCGTGCGTTTGAAAAAAAAAATTGATTTTTGACGAAAAAAACGGCAAGTTTTTTGTTAATAAAAAATCAGTAAATAAAGTTCTTGAAAATTCCGATCGACATTCTCAAGATAATGTAAATGTTCATATCTGGTTAAAATTTCAAGTAAAAAAAATGAAAATTGTTCGAGTTATGCTGCGTGCCATTTTGAAAAACCATGTTTCGAGAAAAACGCGTTTAAAGTTTTGCGAATAGTTTGTTTGGGTTTGTTTGGGTTTATTTGGGTCGCACAGGACCTTTTTTTCTTATTCTAGAGGGTTTAAACTATTTTTTAAGCCAATAAAAAAAAATCGATTTTTCAAAAAATTTACAGTGGCCTTACCCCTTAATCAGAAGTTCCGTACGTAATTCTCTGCGAAATGCAATTAGGAACATAACTTTTAAATTTGAAGTAAATCGAGTGAAAATTGTCGATATTATTTGTCACGCCAATTGAAAAAGAGCTGTTTCGAGAAGTTTCGAGTAGTCGGTCGTTTTGTACATCGAAAAAAAAAATACATATACACTACGGGCGGAAAGTTTCCGGACAAGAGTTGGAAAAAGTGCCCGAACGGTTCTTTATGCCATTTCGCCGGTAGTTGGGCTAGGCCAATTTGACAAACGGCATTTTAAAGAGGGGGGATTTACCTACATTTTGGCTTATCAAACAAATTTTTACGATTTTTTTTACACTTGGCACCCAGTTTTGAAAATGACAATTTTTTGTCGTTTTTTTGTTGTTTTGTGAGTGGACCCCGTTTACAGTAAAAATCTTTTTTATGCATTTCTCCTATTGAAATCATAAAAGGGGAAGCCTAAGCTTCAATTTCGTTTTGTAGAAAAAATTTTGCGATTTTTTTTCCCAAAAATATTTCGTTTTTTTTTCGATAAAAATATACAATATGAAAATTGCTCCGGAGTACGAAAACGACGAGGTTTACAACAAAACCTCAAGACGGTAAAAAGTTGCGTTACTTTTTGTTGAGTTCATGAGAATTTTTTCAGATTTTTTTTGCGAAATTTTTTTAAAATTTATTTCCGGTCGGAACTCGATTGATCTCAACACCATGATAATAATATAATTAACTTTTTTATTTACATATTATACTTTGGTCTCGTCGAAAAAAACTTCCTCTCGCTGACAGCACGCTCTTAATCGTCGTAATTGAAATGTTTTTTCCACGACTTTCGACAAACTGCGCTTGGATGTTTGCCGCCGTGAGTTTTCGATTCCTTTTAGACATCACAATTATTGATTAGTCTTCCGCTTTGGAAGTAACAGGAGGCCTCCCGGAACGATTTTTATCGCGGTTCGATTGTGTCTCTCTGAAACGTTTTATAGCATCCCCAACGGTTGATTTGGGTATTTTCAATCGATTTGCAATGTAGCGAATTTTGAACCATTCATTGCAAAGTGCAAGGATTGATGCACGCTTTTTGATGCTTATATTGGGTCGACGACCCATTTTCTTCTTCAAAAAAAAAAAAAACTCTAATGAAGTCAAACATTTTATTTAATTAACCGTCAATAAATTAATAGTTAAACACACTTCAAATTCAATATATTATTCGACACGATACGACAGGAAAATCTAACGCGAACGTTTTTTCGATGCTTGCCGAAGAAGTACTGAGTCGAAATAATTTTTGAATATTTTTTCATTGTAACACGTAAAGAGTGCGTGGACGTTTCTTCCACCCTTGTTTTCTTCTTGTTTTCGAAGTAGAGTAGTCAGCGAACATAGCGAATCTCGCGACGGAGTGTCTGTCCTTGTTCCTTGTTTATTTTTTCGCGAGGTTCGCATTGTCGAGCGTTCGCGAGCGTTCGCTTTGTCGCATGGGTGAGCGATATATTTTTTTTTTACTACTCTACAAAGAGTGGGAGAAACGTTCACGCACTCTTTACGTGTTACAATGAAAAAATATTCAAAAATTATTTCGACTCAGTACTTCTTCGGCAAGCATCGAAAAAACGTTCGCGTTAGATTTTCCCGTCGTATCGTGTCGAATAATATATTGAATTTGAAGTGTGTTTAACTATTAATTTATTGACGGTTAATTAAATAAAATTTTTGACTTCATTCGAGTTTTTTTTTTTTTAAGAAGAAGAAAATGGGTCGTCGACCCAATATAAGCATCAAAAAGCGTGCATCAATCCTTGCACTTTGCAATGAAGGGTTCAAAATTCGCTACATTGCAAATCGATTGAAAATACCCAAATCAACCGTTGGGGATGCTATAAAACGTTTCAGAGAGACACAATCGAACCGCGATAAAAATCGTTCCGGGAGGCCTCCTGTTACTTCCAAAGCGGAAGACTAATCAATAATTGTGATGTCTAAAAGGAATCGAAAACTCACGGCGGCAAACATCCAAGCGCAGTTTTTCGAAAGTCGTGGAAAAAACATTTCAATTACGACGATTAAGAGCGTGCTGCCAGCGAGAGGAAGTTTTTTCGACGAGACCAAAGTATAATATGTAAATAAAAAAATTAATTATATTATTATCATGGTGTTGAGATCAATCGAGTTCCGACCGGAAATAAATTTTAAAAAAATCTCGCAAAAAAAAAATCTGAAAAAATTCTCACGAACTCAACAAAAAGTAACGCAACTTTTTACCGTCTTGAGGTTTTGTTGTAAACCTCGTCGTTTTCGTACTCCGGAGCAATTTTATATTGTATATTTTTATCGAAAAAAAAAAACGAAATATTTTTGGGAAAAAAAATCGCAAAAATTTTTCTACAAAACGAAATTAAAGCTTAGGCTTCCCCTTTTATGATTTTAATAGGAGAAATGCATAAAAAAGATTTTTACTGTAAACGGGGTCCACTCACAAAACAACAAAAAAACGACAAAAAATTGTCGTTTTCAAAACTGGGTGCCAAGTGTAAAAAAAATCGTAAATTTTTTTTTGATAAGCCAAAACGTAGGTAAATCCCCCCTCTTTAAAATGCTGTTGGTCAAATTGGCCTAGCCCAACTACCGGCGAAATTGCATAAAGAACCGTTCGGGCACTTTTTCCAACTCTTGTCCGGAAACTTTCCGCCGGTAGTGTATATTTTCTAGCAGCTTGATGTTCATACTAAATAGATGTGTAAGTAATTTTATGAGTGAATCACTTTTTCGCACGAAAAATATATTGTTAAATTCGCAACATGATTTTACATCCGTTACTGTCGCCTAAGGCCTTAATGTCAAATCAGAGCACTCATAAAGAACAGAGAATAATTTTTTTTAAACCCTCGTTTATTTATTTAAACACATTTTTTTAACGGTTGAAAATGTCTGCGAAAAAGGGGTCCTCACGGTGTACACCGTAAATATTATCTGAAACAAAATTTATAAAAAGATCGTCAATCAGTATGAAAGCCGCTATCTTGCTATGGAGGTTTTTTTAAAATCAAAATTGACAAAATGGCGGCAGTTTGAAAAAAAGTATCGAATTTAACACCTTTTGTTAACCTTTACAGTTACACCTTTAACAGTTTTCCTTTTTAAAAAATTAAGATTTCGAAAAATAAAGCTTCCATAGCAAGATAGAGAATGGCGTGAAGAATGTTGTGTCAAAATTCGAGATAGCTTGAAAACTCTTCCTCTGAGAGTGTACACCGTTTTGAATAACGACATTTCGAGACAAACGCGTTTAAAGTTGAGCAAACTTACGCCGCTGCTCGAAATCGCTTTCTCTAAAAAAGACTGTGACGATCGAAATCATTCGAATTTCGCCCCAAAAATTGAACAGCATGTTCATAACCGTCTATACTGTCGGATAATGCGAAAAAATCGATCTTTTGAAAACTTTACACTGATAATCCTTTAATCCGAAAAAAAAAAACAAACGAAGATTTTTCTTTCGTTAACACTCATACGCAGAATATGAACCAAGAAAAAGTGAAAGATGTTGAAAATCAATGAAATGGCACGCTTTGAAACAAAAATATTGAATTTTCTGAAAAAATGACTTCATTTTGCAGTGAAAAAGACTTTTTTTTTATTTAAGAAAATATTTAGAGTAAGTTTTAGACGATAAGGTTAGAAAGATCTACACCAAGTTTCATCGGGATTGGCCGATTAGTGTTTTAGCTACACCTCCGCCATGTTTTGAGATGAATTTTTTTTTAATGCCATGTAACAGCCAAAAGTAGCAATAAAACATACCCTGACAAGGGGACAGTACGGCAGTCGGATTTTTGTAATTTTTCGTACTCATGGTACGCGAAGTTCAGAGCTCGAATATTAATATCCCAAAGCAGTTCGACGCCATATTCAGAAATTTTCGAGAAAATTGACTTTGAAGTTTTCGAGCGCACTCTTATCCCACAAAGATGCAACGATATTCGAACCGGGCTCGTGGCGTACCCGGTAGCGCTCGAGTCTAGTAATCGCGGGGTCGCTGGTTCGAGTCTCACTTCGATTTTTTTTTTTTTTTTTTTTTTCATTTTTTTAAAATGAAAAAACGCAAGTCATATTTTTAATTATCTCTTGATTATAAACATACATTTTCAAGTATCAATATTTATAACCAACAACATTTTTAGGATGAAAATGAAAAACGTCGGGTAAGGAATTGAATACTTTATTATTCGGTCTGTATTCGTTTGTTTTGTACATCGGGTGTAATGTTACACGAGCCAGAGTGATATCCATCGTAAAAACAAGGAAAACAGTAATTTTCACGGCATCTCGCACACCGCACAAACGCTGCATTGTTACATTCGCAATTTTTCCTATTAATCTACAAGGGAGTTTATATTCCTATTAATCTACAAGGGAGTTTATGTAAATATTATTACTGGATATTTTTACGTCGCCTATTCGCAATTTCAAGCAAGAGAGAATCAAAAATAAGACTTGCATTTATCATTGACAATTATAATTACATATATGTGAATTAGCATAGATTTTATGATTTTTATCCCGGGATTATTTATTAATTTTTTTATAAATAATCACATATTGTTATATATAAATAATATATGATCGTATATGAGAAAATATATAATTATGTATAACTATAATGAATTTTGTACATAATTAACTATATATGGATTTTGTCCATATATAAACATATATAGATATATTATATTAATTATATATAATAATATGTGATTATATACAACAAAAATTTATCGGGATATTTAAATGACGGAGGTATGCGAATTAAAAAAAATTAAAAAAAAAAAAAAATTTCGAAGTGAGACTCGAACCAGCGACCCCGCGATTACTAGACTCGAGCGCTACCGGGTATGCCACGAGCCCGGTTCGAATATCGTTGCATCTTTGTGGGATAAGAGTGCGCTCGAAAACTTCAAAGACAATTTTCTCGAAAATTTCTGAATATGGCGTCGAACCGCTTTGGGATATTAATATTCGAGCTCTGAACTTCACGTACCATGAGTACGAAAAATTACAAAAATCCGACTGCCGTACTGTCCCCTTGTGAGTCTCAAAAATGGTAAATAAATATTTGCTCTACAAAAAAAAAATTAAAATCTGCAAATTTTGTCCTCGCCTGAAAGTATCTCCTCCCTTCAACCCAAACAGCCCATTCTTCTCCGCATTTGACGGGACCAGGGACGTTCGAAATTGGAAAAATCGGCATGCGCTTACGAGCAATCAGACGCGAGCCACTTTTTTACATTTCGAACCTTCCTAGTACCCTCAATTAGCTAGCAATTCTACACTGGAAGTATGGGCGTATCTGCATGACTGTTACGCATACGGAAAACAGGGAAAACTTCGGAAATTTGGCAAATTCTCTCATATTTACTTTTTGCAAGAATTATGAAAAATAAAAAAAAAACGACTCGATAAAAAAACAAAGCTGAAAAGTATAAAAATAAATATTTTCGTGTATTTTTAATATTTGTATTATTCCCTGGAAAAGTCAGGAAATTTGGAAAATTGTTTCAAATTGTCCAGAATTTACTTTTTGCCAAAATTCCGAAAAAAATGACTTGAAAATAGAATAAAGTAAATATTTTTAATGTTTATATTATTCTTCATTATATGCAAAAAAGTGATGTCAGTGCCAATGATGAAAATATCCAAAACTAATAACTAATTGCTCCAAAGCTCTATAAACTTGCATTCAATTCGTCGATACACAACCACCCAATTATTATTAAAGATAAGTCGTTTTACATTTATTTTTTATTTATTGGCACTGGCATAAAAATTTCTGTTTATAATAAAGAGCACGTTCTATATTTGCTCTCAATGCATTTTTTTACTTCACAGTGTTCAAATTATTTTTCGAATTTTAATTGTTTTTTAAGTTTTATTTTAATATTTAACATTTGCTTATATTTCACCTTAAGGGCATCTACAAGGTCAACATAACCTCACAAATTTTCCAACCTCATTTTCTCATAGATGGTTACATTTTTTTAGGAAAAACGAAGCATCAGGCTCTGGAGAATTCCCTGACGCAGAGCTTGATGATTTCCTTTTGCCCTAAATATTATTCATCTCTGAGAAATCTCTGTTCGAAAATTTCAGCTATCTCTCTCGCACTCATATGTCACGTGGTCACTTCTACTTCGCCTCAAGGCCTTCGCTCCAAGGCCTAACGGGAATAAAATCATGTGCGAATTTAACAATTTTTCTTCGTATGAAAAAGTGATTCACTCATAGAATTAATTACACATCTATTTAGCATGAATATCAAGCTGTTAGGAAATATATATATATTTTTTTCGATCTACAAAATGGCCGACTACGCGAAACTTCTCGAAACAGCTTTTTTTCCAATTGGCGTGACAAATAACTTCAACAATTTTCACTCGATTTACTTTAAATTTAAAAGTTATGTTCCTAATTGCATTTCGCAGAGAAGTACGTGCGGAATTTCTGCTTAATCGAAAACTTTTCATTTTATGAGCAGTTGTAACGAATTTTTTTACTGAAAATTCATTTCTTAAGTTCAAATACCTACAACTATTGAATAAAACAAAATTTTTTTATTTCCGTACGTACTTTTCTAGGTATTCTAATGTAGATTGACGAGAATTTTTGTTTTTCGTTCTAGGTAAAAAATTGTGGATGCTAAATGTCACGCCGCGGAGCGCCAAAAAAAAGATAACGAAAGAAAATACTAGTGGTCGACCATTTTGTACATCGAAAAAAATATATATATTTTTTCTAACAGCTTGATATCCATACTAATTAGATGTGTAATTAATTTTGAGCGAATCACTTTTTAATTTTTTTCATACGAAAAAAATTGGTTAAATTCGCTCATGAATTTGTACCCGTTACTGTGGCCCAAGGCCTTAAGAAAACAATGTTCTTTGGCCCCAATCTCCTTGAAATATATCTACAAAACCTGTCAGGGAAAAGTGAGGGAATGTCCGAGTCAATAATGCGTAAGAACCATGACGTCGGACGGAATCCAACCGCCTATGGTCGATTGGACTCTGACGATGCTCGGTCTTTCCGTTGCAGTGCTTCTTCGACGACGGCTCGGGGCTGGGCACTTCCGCGGTGAAATTCGTTTGCAATCGGGTGATCGCGGCAAAGTTGAACGGCTCCGTGGACTTCCTCGAGCTCGAGAGGTACAGCGAGGGCCACCAGGTCGGCTGGGGCTTCAGTTCCGGCAGAAGAAGTAAGAGAGGCCTTCGCCTCGATCGAATAAAAATTCCACCAAAGTTGACGAGTTTCACGAGTCTGGATGAAAATTCGTGTTTTTTTTTTTGTTAGCGGAGGCACTTACGATTTGTCAATATCTCCGCCGTTTTGTGAAAATGCGATTACATTGGAGCAATGTACGGATCGATTATCGCGTGCTCTTGTTTTTAGCGCACGTTAGAACGGGAAGCGCCGGTTCGCCGATGGACATAAACAATTTGCCCCAGCCGGAGGAGGACTTGAGGTGTTTGAAGAAAGGCTCCCACCGTGCTCATCAGCAAGCCATAACGGTCCTGGACAGCGAGGGTGGTCGGGTGCTAACGGGAAGTCAAGATCATACGCTCAAAGTCTTTAGGTAAGATGGAAAAAGCGCTGTATTAGGTGTACAACTTAGTTCGGTCCGTTTTCAAAAGATGGCTCTAGGTGCTATAAATGGTTGACGGCAACAGCTGATTTTTGCTGTATCGTGAAGTATCAACGTCTCTTGACCAAATATCGTTTACAGACCTTTGAGTTTTGCGCATCAAGTCTAATTTTTTTACTGCGGTGAAAATGTCGAATTTCGTCCCAAACAAGCACCATTCGCGGGAAGTGTTGATTTTCTGTTTCAATTGGAAGAAAAGCGCAGCTGAAGCCCACCAAATGCTGGTCAAACCATCACGGGAGACTTCTACAGGCAACAATTGATCCGTTTAAAGCGAGCTATAGCCGAAAAACGTCCAGAATATGCGACCAGACACGAGTCCATAATCTTTCAACATGACAACGCTCGGCCTCGCGTTACTATTGCGGTTAAAAACTATTGGGAGTACAACTTTGCAGTAACCGTTTTTTTCAAAAGTTTAAGGCTTTATTATAAAAAAGTGGCTACATATTTTTTAATCAAAGTACTGCCCGTCGCTAGCTACGACCTCGGCCCATCTTTCAGGTAGCATTCGAATCCCGCGTCGATAAAAGTCTTGGTCCTTGGAGGCAATCCAGGAATCGACCCAATTTTTGACTTCTTCGTAAGTACCGAAGTGCTTGTCAGCCAAATCGTGTGCCATTGACCGGAACAAGTGATAGTCGGAAGGGGCAATGTCTGGAGAGTACGGCGGGTGGGATAAAACCTCCCATTTCAGCGTTTCCAAGTACTTTTTCACGACATTTGCAACATGGGGTCGGGCATTGTTATGCTGCAGTGTCACCTTGTCATGTCTTTCGTTGAATTGTGGCCGTTTCTCTTTGAGTGCCTTACTCAAGCGCATCAACTGACGTCGGTAGAGTTCCCCTGTGATGGTTTCGGATGGTTTGAGCAGCTCATAGTACACAACGCCCAGCTGGTCCCACCAGATACACAGCATCACTTTGGATCCGTGAATATTCGGTTTGGGCGTCGATGACGGAATATGACCAGGCAGTCCCCATGATTTTCGGCGTTTAGGATTATCGTAGTAAACCCACTTTTCATCCCCAGTCACAATCCGGTGCAAAAATCCCTTCCTTTGTTGTCTTTGGAGCAGTTCCCGCAAATGCTGAGAATTCGGCTCGTAGGTTGCCATGTTTGAGTGCCAATAACTTTATAATGCATACACGTATCCGTTAGCTTTTTTAAATTGTTTACATTGGCAGAGCCTCTAGTTTAAAATGCCACTTTTTTTATTGAGCTAGAGCCACTACTTCGGCCGCAGTGGCTCTCTAAGTAAAACGGTCACTGCAAAGTTGTACTCCTAATATTTGGAAAATAGCGGGTGGGAAATTCTGGCTCACCCGCCTTATAGCCCAGACCTTGCCCCTTCCGACTACCATTTGTTTCGTTCGATGCACAACGCTTTGACTGGAATGCGCTTCACGTCACAACAGGCTATCAAAAATTGGCTCGATTCATTCTTGGCTTCGAAAAATGAACGCTTCTTCCGCGACGGAGTTTATAAATTACCAGAAAGATGGAGAAAAGTAGTGGCTAGCGATGGACAATATTTTGATTAATGTATTCATTCATTTTATCATTCAAATAAGTGCGTATTTTGAGCAAAAAACGGACCGAATTAAGTTGTACACCCAATAACTCATATTGGCATCATATGTACATCTTCTCTGCGGCATAGAAAGTCTCACAGATGTGCATCCCTTACGAGTGCTCCCCTTGAAGTCATATTGTCATCACACGATGTTTCACAATAACACATACAAACGAAGCAAAGTTGTACTCACGCGAATATGCATGCAGTGAGTTCGTCAGACAAGCAAAATCGGCCCACGAATATCTAACAATAAGTGACTGCATATGGGGCCGATATGAGTGTAACGGCGTGAAGAAATTATATTGCTCCTACCGAGCTCATATTGGCGGCATGCCGTGACGTAACTATCAGGTGTTGGAATTAATTCGTAGCGTTTTACAAGAGATGGCGTAGGCAGTACAGTATTTCGTTGTTACCGACTGTAATGTATTCATCGTGAAACAGCTATCGTTGCGTGTCATTTGCTGTGCATAACCTCTTTTTCAATCGTAAATAACAACACTTTATAATTTATTGAATACGTCAACATTTGTGCCGAACAAAGTGTTTCTGCGGGGAGTTTTACTTCATTACTTTGATATGAACAAAAGTGCTGCTGAAGCTCATCGGATTTTAGTGGAAGTGTATGGTGAACATGCTCCAGCTGAGTAAACGCGTCACAAGTGGTTGGCACGTTTTAACGCTGGTGATTTAGACTTGGATGACAAGGAGCGACGTGGCCGCCGAAAAAATTGAAGATAATTAGTTGGAGGCATTGCTCAATGAAGACGCATCTCAAACACTTCAAGAATTGTCTACATCATTGGGAGTTGACTTATCAACGGTAGGAAAACGTCTTAAAACTTTGAGCGTAATCCAGAAGGAAGGACATTTCGTCCCATATGAATTGAAACCAAGGGACATTGAGAGGCGTCTTTTGACATGTGAACTGCTGCTTCAACGGGAGAAAAGAAAAGGTTTTTTGCATCGAATTGTCACTGGTGATGAAAAATGGATCCATTACGGCAATCCGAAGCGCAGAAAGTCATGGTTTAAGCCCGGCCAACCATCAACATCAGTGGCAAAGCCAAATATCCATGGGTCTAAGCTCCTGCTCTGTATTTGGTGGGATCAGAGGGGTGTGATTTATTATGAACTGCTGAAACCGAATGAGACCATAACTGGGGATCGCTACCGACTGCAATTGATGCGCTTGAGCCGTGCGTTGAAAGAAAAACGGCCGGAATACTCCAAAAGACACGACAAAGTCATTTTGCTGCACAACAATGCTCGTCCGCACGTCGCAAAATCGGTAGAAACATATCTGGAAACACTTAAATGGGAAGTTCTACCCCACCTGCCGTATTCTCCAGATATCGCTCCTTCTGATTACCATTTGTTTCGTTCGATGGCGCATAGCCTGTTTGAGCAGAAGTTCACTTCTCACGAAGATTGTCAAAAATGGGTCGGATCGTGGATTGCATCCAAAGACGAGGTGTTCTTCGGACGCGGTATTCGTACGCTGCCCGAAAGATGGTCAAAGTAGTAGAAAGCGATGGGCAATTCTTTCATCAAGGCGGTCCTCTAGTTTCTCGGCTGTTTTTTACGGCTTTTTCAATAATTTTTACGGGCAAAGCATCGAAATAATCAATCTCATTGTTTTTGCATAATCTTTATTAACATTTAAATAAGCTTTACAAATTTTTTGAAGTCAAAATATATAATAGAATAAAAGTTATAGTGGCCGACAGGAAGACATCAAGTAAAAGAGGTGCTTGACGGTGACCAAGATTGCGGCTGTTCTGCTTATCTGAAATCAAAAAACCAAACGGCATTTTAATCTTCATATTTAAGACTAGCGATTGAACTAGAGTGAATTCTAAATTACAAAAATTGACTTTTTTATACACTTTTGAAAATTACATTCTATTTTTTACTCATTTTTTCTTAAGTTTTTCGCTCGTACAAAAAAAAAACTATCGAAGCAATCATGATAATCCTAGTTCAATCGCTGGCTTATAACATATTAAAGATGCTGTATAAATTTGAACAAGATCGGTGCAGTAGTTTTTGAAATATCGTGGTCACCGTTTCGAAAAATGGTGTTTCGAGAAAAACGCGTTTGAAAGTTCGCGCATATGATTTATACTAAAAATTCCATCTCACCGTCAATCTGCTATGCCTGGACCATACAATAGGCCTTCCTCTTCTTCTTGGAAGTCACGCAGAGCTGCTCCGTCTTCCCTTTTCCCGATTCGGGCCTGTTTTACAACATCACTCGTGCGCCTTTTTGAACGGTCGATCCGAGAGCTATCACGCTGTTGAACATATCCTTTGGCTTGTGGGCCGATTTTCCCTCCCGTAGTTTCCAAGGTCTTCAGGATAGATTTGATTCCTTCGTTGAAGATTATGACAGCGAGAAACGTGGCGATTTCAGCCACTTTTGGCCCAGAATGGAGGTGCTTCTGAGCAAAAGTCCAGATTACCGAATTGAGCGACTTGTCCAATTAACGAATTGAGAAATAGTTGAAAATACACTCACAAAATTCAAAATACAATACAAAACAGTCTGTTCAACGTTCACTTCAAAATTTTTATTTTGACGAAGTTTCTTCGCTGACGCCGATGTAAACGACTTGTCTTGTTCAAAAGTGTGTCGGTTGCCTGCGAATTTTCGCTTTTTAGGTCGATCGTAACGAGCCGGGGCGTCTCTACTTCCTTTCTTTAACATTTTGAAAATTATTTTCAAAAAATCAGCCACGTGCGACTCGCAAGAGAAAATATAGTACGCTTCGCAACTGCCACAGCAAAATTGAACTAACCGACGCTTCACGGCGTCTTAGTCAATATTCGAAAGCGCCTGTCAACGGTCTCGGCTCCCCTTTACTCGGGCCTAATTCACAAAAGGTTCAGGTAGCAGTTAGATTTAGGGATATCAATACAATGGTCAGGGCCGCTCGGCTTTCGGAGCAGCCTGGCGCGCGCTCCGTATACCTGCTCCGTTCCACGGCCGTAACTTGTGAACCACTTCGAATATCGAAAAATCCTTTGGCATACATTTTCTACACACGTTGTAGATGTGATTTATGAAAAAAAAATCGATTTTTTCGACCCGAGAAACTAGAGGACCGCCTTAATGTATTTTTTAATTTTAAGTTGAAATATATATATATTTTTTTTTTCATTTAAAAAACGCTACGAATTAATTGCAAGTCCCAGTATGTTGCGCTCATATGGGTGTCACGGCGTGAAAGATGAAAAAATCAAAAAATGTTGATTAAAAACAAATCTTGTAGTATTTTTATATCTATGTGCTTTATTTATTGGGTTGGTAAGAAAGTCTTGCGACACTTTCCTTTCGATTAAAATATTTTTTCTTCTAACGAAGTTCTACAACATTCGAGAGTAGTATATTCAAGACTAGTCTAGAACCTTCCATGCCGTAGGGTATATAAGCGAGTCAGTTGTTCCGCGCAGACAGTACGAGCGAAGATGGATCATAGTGCACTTCGATCGATTGCATATTACGAATTTTTACAAGGGCGTTCTGCAAGAACCGCAGCCGCTAATATGTGTAGTGTGTTCAAGGCCAACGTAGTTCATCATTCAACGATATCCCGTTGGTACCAGCGTTTCCGTTCTGGCGATACATCTTTTGAAGACAAACCTAGGTCCGGCAGGAAATCAACTGTCGACGATGAAGAACTACGAGCACTTACAAAGGCAAAGCCTAATACGTCGTCACGGGAATTAGCTTACAAACTCGGCTGTAGCCATCCCACGATTCTCCAACATTTACAAAATCTCGGATACAGAAAAGTTGTTTCTTCTTGGATACCACACGATCTCAGCGAATCAAACAAAGCGACACGCATGTCCATCTGTCTTTCACTCCTGCAACGTCCACACAGAAAGGATTTTCTTCAAGAAATAGTCACTGGAGATGAAAGCTGGGTGCTTTATGTTAACTACACACGTAAGCGACAATGGCTACCGAAAAGAGAAAAATCAGATCCGACCCCTAAGCTGCCCCGTGAAGTGAAGAGAGTTTTACTCTGTTGTTGGTGGGATTCTGAGGGCATGCTATATTACGAACTGCTCCCATCCAACACCACGATAAATGCAAATACTTATTCTGCACAACTGCAAAAGCTGGCTGAAATTATCAAACAAAAAAGGCGTAAACGTCTCCAAGTTCGGCTTCTCCACGACAATGCTCGACCCCACGTAGCTAAGATGACACAACAATCTATTTCACAGCTGGGATGGGAAGTTCTACCGCATCCACCGTATTCACCAGACCTAGCACCTACCGACTACCATCTGTTTCGAGCTTTAAAAAATTATTTACAGGATAAAAAATTTGATGATGTCGCGGATCTCAAAAATACACTGGTTGACTTTTTCAATTCACGACCCAAAGAATTCTGGAGTGCAGGCGTGCAAAGTCTACCAGAGCGTTGGGCACGAGTTGTAGATACAGAGGGAGCATACATTACTGAATAATTGTTTACTGTTAAAATAAAATGTTTTTATATTTTACTCATGTTGTGTGTGGCAAGACTTTCTTACCAACCCAATATGTTCCTGCCTATATGATAAATGGATTAAAACGTATCCTGCCTAGTTAAAGTTTAAACCTACGTCTTCTAATTCTAGAGCTGAGCGCGCTACCTGCCCAGCCATTCTCACACTAGTGTAAACTTTCTTTGTTTCTTTGCCTATTTGTATCATTCTTGATTTTTATGTATATCGCCGTCATATTGCGCTCATGGGATGTATCACTGAGAAATATGCATATCGTCGTCATATTGCTTGCATGGCATGTCTCACTACCAGTGCTAACCCAGTGAATTCATCAACAGAAGTCATTGGATGTCTTCCATATGACGTAAAATTTGCAGATATTAATTGCGGACACTTGAGCACAGTGATATGAGTTTGACGTGCTCCAAACGTACGATGCATTTGTAAACGACATATTGAGATAAAAATGTTTTGTACAGGGTGTGGCAACATAACTTCCTGGTTTTAAATGCGCGCCATTCAGTCGGTTGATGTTAAAGTTTTATCCCGACACAGTTCAATCGCCATCATGCGTTAGAACAGTGAGGAGCGTGCTGTTGCCGTTGAGGCCTACTTTTCGAGTGGATGTTCTGTGATCGCACCCTAGCGTGCCTTTCGGAATCGCTTTAATTTAGCCCCGTTGGCCCTTGTCCCGGACCGGAAATCAATTGTTACGTGGGTCACTACGTTCAGACTAACTGCAAGTGCGACAAGCCGAAGAACTGGAGCCCCTCGGCCCATTAGATCGCCTGATAACATTGAGGCAGTGAGAGCTTCAATGTTGCGATCACCACGGCGTTCTGCGCGCTAACATGCGCCTGCCCTTGGACTTTCCGGTCGTTCTGTGAGGAGAATTCTTCATGATGATCTTCATTTCCATCCTTACAAAATGGCGACTTGGAGTGGCCGGCCTGCTCTCCCGATTTGGCCGCTTGTGATTTTTTTCTATGGGGGTTCTTGAAATCCGGTGTTTATGTGAACCGTCGAAGGACCCTGAAGAGCTGACGACCAACATCCGGGAAGAAATTGCCAACATAACACCTGCTATGCTGGCAAGAGTCATGACAAACGGCAGAAATCGGTTTACTCAGTGTATGGAGAATGGGGGACGTCACCTATCTGATTTGATCTTCAAAACTGTGTAAAACAAAACTTTAGGCATGCGCCTACATTACAAAAAACAAATAAAAGTGTTCTGATTCATACAATGGGTTGTATTAAGTTTTGAAGAAAGGAAGTTATGCCACCGCACCCTGTACAGTCACGATACTAAATGAGTTCACGGCTTTGCATCGCGAGATGTAGTCAATATGCTGTAAACTTTGCTTCGTCAATTGTATGCACAACGTGATGATCATGACTGTCTATCTGGGCACTCTAGCGGCAAAAAATAAGGCCTAACGTTGACAATTCATTTTGGGAGTATGAAAAAAGGAATAGGATTTCTTTTGAGAGGATTTATTCAACACATATTAAAGTATAATAAAAAGGTTATGATCATTTTCAAACAAAATGGCGACAATAGAGCCCATCTTGAAAAACGTGTTTTTTTACAAATAGCTTCACGGGAGGACGGTTTTCTCGGAAAGTATAAGACCCGGAATAAAAACAAAAAAAATTGTAATCTATATATTATTAGTTATGGTACGACTTAGGGATTTTTTTTATCAAATTTTAAACAATGACGCACTTTGAAAGAAACGAATCGATTTTTTGCCCAAAAAATAAGCAGTAATTTTTTTATAAAAAAAATGTTTACATTAAGGGGAGATATAGGAGCCGGGAAAAGGGTAATTTTTGTGATTTTTTTAAGGAAAACTATTTAAAATTTCGGATTGGGGTTTTAATTATCTAAAAGTATATACATTGGCGTTTCTTCAAAAATAATCTGAAAAAAAAAACCCAAAAAGATTATTAAATTAGACACTATAATCTGGTACTTGTCATAGCCGATTTTGAAAATATCGATTTATGACAAAATGGCGGACGTTTGAATACAAATAGTGATTTTTGGGCCAAAAATTAGATACTATTTTGCTTATAAAACAAAAACTAAGTAACGGAAAAAAAATCCTATGACAAGTACTAGATAATGGTGTAAAGAATAACCACAAAAAAACCTCAAGGCAATCGGTTCATTGGTTTTCGAGAAATTTTGGGTACCGATTTGAAAAACGTGGTTTTGAGAAAAACGCGTTTGAAAATTTGGGAATGAATAAATCATGAAATTTGTCAACTTACATGGAATCATCGAAACCAGGCCCATAGTGTAGGTCTTCTACGGTGTACCATCTAAGTGTATATCTCCCCTTAAATAAAAAAAAAACGGTTCCGTACTACCATAGAGAATGTAATTGTGAAGCTACTATCAAAATTTTCAATCGATCCATGCAAAGGTGTTCGAGTAATCCGTCCTCCCAGTTTGGAAAAAGTGGTTTCGAGAAAATCGCGTTTAAAGTTGTGCGAGGCGAAAGAAGTCCGTGGCGCTGCGGCAATATCGATAATTGACCCTTAAAAAAAGAAAATTTCGCTACAAGATCAGTTGCATATTGTTTTTATGACACCAAAGTATTTTTTAACCCGAAAAAGAAACGATGTTTCCAAAATCCTGAAGTGGTGTTATCCCTTAATCCTCGAAATCAATCAGGAGGCCAAGTTTGGTTCTTTTCACTTCAACAGCCGATAGTCCTGCTCGAGTTTTTAAATGACCTGTGCGATATAAAAGAGTATGCGCAGCGATATAACAAAGCAATATTTTTTTTTTACACTTTTCGCAGGCTCGAGGATCAACTTCCGCTGTACACGTTGCACGGGCACTGCGGCCCGATATCCTGCCTCTTCATCGACAGGGTCAGCCCGATGACCTCGGGCAGCGGATCGCGCGACGGTTTGCTCTGCGTCTGGGATCTTTCCACCGGTAAATAGATCCTCGTCCATGCTATTTAAGGGGAGGTACCCGAGTAAACGGCGAGAAAAACAAGTAAACTTCGGGAATTTTTATCTGAAAAAGTAATGTTTCGATTGGAACCGGGCTTTTTTAAATTGGAAATAAGTACATTGACGTATGTTTAGGAATTTTTAAAAATAAATTCGTTGACTGGAAGCGATTCAAACGCGATTATCTCGAAACACAGTTTTCAAAGTCGGTGCCAGATGTATCTCGAAAACGGCTTGTCCGATTTTGTCCAATAGCCGGGTAAGTTGGGAAAAATTGCCCCCGCATTTTTTCCAGCGAAATTTGGAGTATATTTGTAAATTTGGAGTTTCTGAAAATTTCATGCCCGTCAACGCAATGGTTTTAGAAAAATGAATTCTTTTTTTAATATAAAAAAAAACATTTTTTTTCCGGAAACGGTACAGTGGATCGACTTGATTTTTTTTTGGTACTTGTTCCGATCAAACGTGTTATGAAATAAAATTATAGAACATCTTGCGAAAGATTAAGGTGTGAAAAAAAAATAATGTTCCCTGTTTTATTATTTTTGACTATACTCCACTTGGGGTACAATAGCGAAAATTTTTTCATATAATCTTTGGGCACCTTATTAGATTATATAATTTTTTCAAAATGTTCGGTTTGGTACGCCACAGTGAAAAAAAAAGAAACACACTTTATTGATATATTTTAGTTATATAGATATATAACTAAAATATATCAATAAAGTGTGTTTCTTTTTTTTCACTGTGGCGCACCAAGCCGATCATTTAGTCACATATCAGAATTTATTGATATATTTTAGTTATACAGGGTGTCCCATTTTAATCTTACACCTGAATTTTCTCGAAAAATATTGCTCGGACGAAATATTGTGTGGAACAAAACTTCTAGGGATTGAAGGGGGACGTTTGAAAAAAAATTATTTGAGGAGCCAAATTCAAAATGGCGGCATTACAAAGGCTGACATGTTTTTTTTCAAACGGAAACATAACTTTTTTTTATTGCCAAAAAATTTGTCAGCTGAAAACTAAAAACTTTTGTTGAAAAATTTTGTTGATGAAGTTCATAGTTTTCAAGTGAGAACATTTAAAAAAATGTTGATTTTCCTTCTACGTAATGTCTCAAAAGTACAAAAGTGCGTAAGAGAACTCCGCAAAGTCAGACTATGTCAGTAGTCATGTTTTCTTCAATTTCGCTTACCTTTCAGATCTTGATATTAAAAAACGTAATCGCGAGAAGAGTTCGGGCATGTTTAAACATGAATGGAGGGATATTTGAACATCTCTAGAAAGGGATCACAATACACTTACAAGGAGGGTTTGGAGTAAAAAAATACTACGGTAGTTACGAACCGCAGAGACCTAATCCTTGTGAGTGTTCCACACGCACGCACATGCACGCACACACACACACACACACACACACACACACACACACACACACACACACACACACACACAAATCCTGGATACATCTGAAATAATTGAAAATGATGTTCTCACTTGAAAACTATGAACTTTATCAAAAAATGTTTTCAACAAAAGTTTTTAGTTTTCAGCTGACAAATTTTTTGGCAATAAAAAAAAGTTATGTTTCCGAATGAAAAAAACATGTCAGCCTTTGTAACGCCGCCATTTTGAATTTTGGCTCCTCAAATAAATTTTTTTCAAACGTCCCCCTTCAATCCCTAGAAGTTTTGTTCCACACAATAGTTCGTCCGAGCAATATTTTTCGAGAAAATTCAGGTGTAAGATTAAAATGGGACACCCTGTATATCTATATAACTAAAATATATCAATAAAGTGTGTTTCTTTTTTTTTCCACTGTGGCGTACCAAACCGATCATTTTGAAAAACTTATATAATCTAATAAGGTGCCCAAAGATTGTATGAAAAAAAATTTCGCTATTGTACCCCAAGTGGATTATAGTAAAAAATAATAAAACAAGGAACATTATTTTTTTTTCAAACCCTATTCTTTCGCAAGATGTTCTATAATTTTATCTCGTAACACGTTTGATCGGAACAAGTACCAAAAAAAATCAAATCGATCCACTGTACCGATTCCCAAAAAAAATTTTTTTTTGATATTTAAAAAAAAATTCATTTTTCTAAAACCATTGCGTTGACAGGCATGAAATTTTCAGAAATTTTTTTTTTTTTTTTTTATACCTCAGAATATACTCCAAATTTCGCTGGAAAAAATGCGGGGGCAATTTTTCCCTACTTACCCGGCTATGGCCTTTGGATACAACATTCTTCGATAGTTTTTCTCGTTCGCCACGTAGGGATTTTTCATTTGATTGAACCATTGCTTTTTTTATGCAACGTGTATGCAATCCAAAATCGTCGGAAATTGCGAACGAAAAACGAATGTTAAATCAAAACGGTCGCAATTTCGTCAAAAATGAACATTTCAAAAAAATCCCACGTGGCGAACCAGAAAACCGTTTTCGAGATACATCTGGCACCGACTTTGAAAACTATCTTTCGAGATAATCGCGTTTGAATCGCTTCCAGTCGACGAATTTATTTTTTTTAAAATTCCTAAACATACCTCAATGTACATATTTTCCAATAATAAAAAACCCGGATCCAAACGAAACGTTAGTTTTTGAGATAAAAATTCCCGAAGTTTACCCGTTTTTCTCGCCGTTTACTCGGGTACCTCCCCTAAAGCCCGAAGCAACGATAACGAAAGAAACACAAAAAAGTCGCATTTGCGCGTGTGTGTGTCTCTCTAGGTATGTGCATGTACAGCATCCAAGCACACGACGGTGCGGTGGCTGCGATAACGTGCTCAGCCTCGTACATAATAAGCATCGGCACCGACGAGAGGCTCTGCGTCTGGGAACGCTTCCAGGGACACCTGTTGCACGCTCTACCAGCCCAAAAAGCCGCCTACAGCTTTCAATTAGTCATGCTAACGCAACAATTACTCATCACCAGCAATCAGGTGATTACGAGATATTTCGCACTTCCGGTTCTGCGAACGTCAATTTTTATTTCTTTGGTCCGAAAGACGGGAGACCAAATTACGCGAAAAGTATGAAGATTTCGATACGTTTGAGACAAAAGTCGTGCTTTTACCGAACTGTCGGTTGATGACCGTGAACGGTCCTCAGGTACAGCTTGTCAAGGTCGTTCCAAGGTCATTCCAAGGTCATTACGATATTTTTTAAGTTGCTCAATCAATTTTGAACGGTGGAGGGAGAAACGCAGCTCCTGTGCTAATAAATTGTGTAACGTCGCCAGTGCCAACTTATCGTTTTTTTTTTTTTTCATCAAAATTGACAAAGTGGGGGTGGGTGGGAAAAAAACGTATCGAATTTAACCAATTTTTTTCGACGGTTTTTCATTTAAAAAAATATGAAGATAAAAAAAAGCATCCACAGTCAATATTTGAGACGGATGGTTTGGAGACTCTTCCTTAGAGAGGAAGTTCCGTCTCAAACTTTGACACAACATTCGTCACGCCTTTCTTTAAAATAAAAAAAAAAAAAAAAGCTTTCTAAGCTTCTAAAATTTTCTAAAATCTATCTTCTAAAATCTTCTAAAATCTATAATCTAAAATCTAAGCTTCTAAAATCTAAAAAGCTTCTAAAATCTTATAAAATAAAACTTCTAAAAGCTTTCTAAGCTTCTAAAATTTCTAAAAAAAATTAAAAAAGCTCCCATACGGAAGCTTTTTTTAAATCTTCATATTTTTTTAACGAAAAACTGTCGAAAAAATAGGTTAAATTTGATACTTTGACTTTCCACCCACTCTCATTTTGTTTTGAAAAACGACACTTCGAGAAAAATGCGTTTGAAGTTTCGAGTGCGGAATTTTCATATACACTCCGACCTCCGAATAAGAAACCCGGCAATAAGAAACTTTCCCCAGTTTCTCACTCGAGCGCTTCCCCCACTCCGACTTGAACTCCGAGCTCGAGAATTTTGTGCGCGGAACCTCTGGTTAAGACACCAGCCTGGAAGAGATTATTCGGGCAAAATAGAGTGAACGTTGTGGTGTAAATTGATGTGTGCATGCGTGCGTGTGTGAATGTAACAAGAAATTTACAAGTTTATTAGAAATTTTTTGTATTCATTAAAAATATACATATATGCGTTGACAAGATTTCATATAAAATAAAAACAAAGATAAGGGCGTTTAAAGATTTTCATATGAAACAGAAAAAAATTCCGAGACGTAAAGAAAAGAGTTTTCGTCTTGTTGCGTATTATTTTGATCAGCAACGTACTCAACTGACGGTGGAATATTTTCGAGAGAGTCGAACTCTGCCATTGAAAATGAATCCCCAGAGATATTGATTTCTTCTTCTTTTATATAAATGGGATAAAACAATATGGACATTAAGCTCTTTGTTTGAATTATCACCGTGTGGCGCAGATTCTATAATATTTTCTTCGACTTGTATACGACAGTCTGATCTCTTTTACGCTTCTCTACAGTTTCGGTCATTTTATAACAGTTAATAGTAATTCAGATACATTACTACACAATAATATTCAATAGTATGTATATTAACGAGAAAGAAAAATTCGCTAAATAAATGTCCACACGCAGTCGAAAACGTTTTTGCATGGGCGATGTGAATACTAAGTTGCAACACGTTCGAGCGAGTTTAGGGCCGTCCATATATTACGTCATTCTAAATTTGGGAGGGGGGGGAGGTTCGTCTGCGGATGACGGTAAATGATGGATGAGGGGGGGGGGGGGGGGCGTTTCGAAATTGACGTCATTCTTGTGATACCAGTTAATTCAAAATGTACAATAGTATATTGTACAACTAGAGTGGTTTCCCCGCATGAGTGATGAAAAATATTTTGCAAGTACCTAATGGTATTAATTATTGAACTCATTATTTATTTATTTATCACATAAGGTTTGTCTACATTATATTCGAGAACTTCAAATAACAGCGTACCTATGAAAATAGTTCGATTGAGCCAAAATGAATATGGGGAGGATACGGAGATATTACCCGTGATCCAGGATTTGCAAGAATGGGTGAAAACTCCGTGGGAGCTATCCAAAGAAAACTAAAGAATAGGGAAGAATAATATTATTATATTAATGAAAATTGCCAAAGTACAAAATAATAAAAGATGATTCTATAACAAAATGTGGGAGCTATCCAAAGAAAACTAAAGAATAGGGAAGAATAATATTATTATATTAATAAACATTGCCAAAGTACAAAATAATAAAAGATGATTCTATAACAAAATGTTTTAATGTTACCCAATTTTTCTCAAATCCGCAAATGTTTTAATTTTGCCAAACTGGCAATGACGTCAGTTTTGCGAGAGGGGGGGGGGTCATTAGGAAATGACGATAGGATAATTGTGGGGGGGGGGGGGTCGAAAATCAGCAAAAATCGATGACGTAATATATGGACTTTCTTGTTGAGAGGATCGCATGCGGAAAAGAGTGAGAGAGACGGACAGAGGTAGTGAGCGCGGAGCGCGCGCCTGATGGGGGTATGCGATATATAAGAAAAACTCTTCCCCTTGGGGGCTTTTGGTTTCTTATTCGGAGGTCGGACTGTAAATTGTCTGCTTACGATTAATCAGCGATCACCATGTTTATAAACGTTTATACTATTGAATAATGCAAGAAAAATCGATTTTTTTGAAAATTGCACTCTTATGGTCCCTTAAGGCGGGAGCCTGAATTCGAAGACCCAAAAACGCGTTTTTCGGGTTCTTTTCAAATTTTTTTCAGAAGGGAAAAAACAAGTGAGTCCAGTAAACATTGAGGTAACTTTTCATGTATATTTGAAATGTAGGAAAACAAATTGACAATTTCAACATGAAACAATAAATGACTGCAGATTTATCAGTCTATTCCATGTGCGTCTTGCCACTGCAGTCCCCAATCGGCGGGAAAGATGCAGTTCGTAATTCTTGACTGGACCAAACAAACCAATAAAATTTTCAATCGTCGTATATCTTTCTTCTGGGTGAATTAAGAAAAAGCTGAAAAAATCGTGAAATTATAACTTTTCTCAGGTTAACAAAACACTTTAACGTACTATAAAAATGATTTAAGGGGCCAGTCCACTTTGGAGTCACGAAAAAGGCTATTTTCGCGATTTTTTTTTGAGGATTTTATAAAAGATATGAATATAAAAGTTGTTGGGCCTGATAAGTAAAGTCTTGAAATACATTAAAAAAAAATTTTACCCATTTTTATTCACTTTTAAGTACAAAAACTATAGTTTAACGTAACGCCTCAAAAATAGGTGGGCTAGGTAGCTCCATCACAATTCGGCAACGGCTTGTCTGAAACAAAAAAATCAAAGTCCATTAGATTCAACTATCACACCAGCTACAAAATGACCCTCGGATATGAAGTTTTATCGAAAAATAAAAAAATGGCAGATGAAAAACGAAAAAAGTAAAAAAAAAACGCGTTTTTTTCACAGTTTTTCGCAAAAAAAAGAGTAAAAATCAAAATTTCGAAACCATCGAGGGTCATCTTGTTGCGAATCATGTTTACAATATGTGGTTCAAATTTCAAGAGAATCGTTTTATTAGTTTTAGAGATACGATGGAGCTAGATTTTTAAAACGTTGTTTCGAAATAAACGCGTTTGAAGTTTATACTATGAGAAATTTTTACCTGGGTCTGGGTTATGGGTCGGCCGAGCGCGCTGTGCGCTCAGTCAGACTAAATCAGTTCCTGACGTTGAGGTGAAAAAAAAAAAAATACTTAGAGAGCTCGGATTTTCCTAAAATTTTGACACAATATTTCTGAATGTATGTACTTTCGAAAACAGTAAAAAAACGATTTTTTGAAATTTTCAAAGCGGACTGGCCCCTTAATAAGACTTTTTCAACTGCTTTTTTAATCCACTAAGAAGAGATTTTCATACAGAAGAAAATAAACGTTGGTTTGATTCAATAGGTCGTTCATTTTTTTTGCTATCACGCCCGCCAATTTGGAAAAATCGTGAAAATGAAAACTGGAGAAAACGCGCTTCATAGTCTTCAATAGGAGGAAATATCAATATCAAATATCGTTCGCTTCTCTGCTATTGACCTTGTATCTTCGAAAATATTTACAACTGACCTTTGGAACTTTGTAAATATATTCTTGGATAGTTTATCTATCGATTTAAGCATTAAAAAAAAACGATTTTTCCTATCTTCTAATTCAGGCTCCCGCCGACTGTTATAAGCTGTAGCTCGTTCAATTTTATGAATATTTCATTTCAATTTTATGAAATTTTCAGGGAATGTAGCTAAAAATCGATATCGAATGAAATTATTTTTGGAAAATGCATTTCTTCTCCACCTGAGTAGATATAGCCCATTAACCCTTTGAAGCATACATTTTTCCTTACGTGCAATCAGCTCAAAACTTTGTACTCGGGGATTTTTCGGGGTCGCTGATTACAAATCTGCACTCAAAATTTGGAAATTCAAGATGGCGGATCCAATATGGCGGACCATAAATGCAAAAATCGTTTGATGAAAGCGAAAGTTGGTAGTCGGGGGTTTTGGGGGTCGCTGATTACAAATCTGCACTCAAAATTTGAAAATTCAAGATGGCGGACCACAAATGCAAAAATTGTTTTTTTGGGTTATAATAATATATAAAATTATATATATACTATAATTAATATATAAATATATTTTTATAATATATTATAATAATATATAATATAAAAAATATATAAAATATAAGAGCAAAAAACAAAATAAAAAAGTAAACAAAATATAAAAAAATATGCAGCTAGAAACTCGCTACGTCCTCGCTGTTAGCTCCGAGTAATGCTAAAAGCGTAATTCTATTAGAAATTCAGCATAGCAGAATCAACATATTGAGCAACTCCGATGTTTTAGTAATTCCAGCAAAATCTCCGGTTTTCGTCCGCCATATTGGATTCGCCATTTGGAATTTCTGGATTTTGAGCTCGAATTCGTAATCAGCGACCCAAAAAACGTCTCTGAATTCATTTTTTGTGTATGGTTTACCTTCTAGATTAGCCACAATTACATTTATTGTCTCAAAAACGTATTTTATTTTGTACTGTAGTGATGATCAACATCCACTAAGTGCAACATAAGCCCTTAACCCTTTCGCAGTGAGGTGAAAATGAGATTTTCGTGCCATTTTTGTGTTGGAAAAAAAATTTCATAGATTTACTTTAAAGTCTCAGATGAAGGTTTTTGGGTTCGCTGACTTCGAATTTGATATCAGATTTCCAAAATTCAAAATGGGGGATCCAATATGGCGGACGCAAATTTGAAAAATGATTTCATTTCGACGAAAGCGAGTACCTAATGGTTTTTGGGGTCGCTGAAACCGAATCTGAAATCGGTTTTTGAAAATTCAAAATGGCGGATTCAATATGGCGGACGCAAATACGAAAAATGGTTCCGTTTCGACGAAAGTGAGTACCTTATGGTTTTTGGGGTCGCTGAATCCGAATCTGAAATCGGTTTATGAAAATTCAAAATGGCGGATTCAATATGGCGGACGCAAATACGAAAAATGGTTTGTTTCCGACGAAACTGAGTAACTTACAATTTCCGAGGTCACTGAATTCGAAGCTGAAATCCGATTCTAATAATTTCAAATGGCAGGGCCACTCTGACACGGGAGTGGACCTGCCATTTGACAACAACAAACAAAACAAAGACAAGCAGAGACAAACAAAATGGAGTCAACAACCGCCACGTCGTCGATTCGTGACTCTGGGTTCGGCTAAGAGCGGGATATAACGCCAAAAAATTATTCTTTTACATTTGTTATTATGAATAGTTTGTCATACATGATTTGCCAAATTTTTATTCATTATATTGTATCCGAGCTTCACACACTTTGAGTCAGGATCCAAATTCGAAATTCGTGACCATAAACATCTAGAGATACAATTTTTTGTCAAAATCCAACTACTTTTCGAATTTGCGTCCGCCATATTGGATCCGCCATTTTGAATTTTGACAATCTGATTTCAAATTCGAATTCAGCGACGCCGAAAACCACGAGGTACTCACTTTCGTCGAAATCAAGCCATTTTTCGAATTTGCGTCCGCCATATTGGATCCGCCATTTTGAATTTTGGAAATCTGATTTCAAATTCGAATTCAGCGACTCCGAAAACCACGAGGTACTCACTTTCGTCGAAATCAAGCCATTTTTCGAATTTGCGTCCGCCATATTGGATCCGCCATTTTGAATTTTGACAATCTGATTTCAAATTCGAATTCAGCGACGCCGAAAACCACGAGGTACTCACTTTCGTCGAAATCAAGCCATTTTTCGAATTTGCGTCCGCCATATTGGATTCGCCATTTTGAATTTTGGACATCTGATTTCAAATTCGAATTCAGCGACTCCGAAAACCATGGGGTACTCACTTTCGTCGAAATCAAACCGTTTTTCGAATTTGCGTCCGTCGTATTGGATCCGCCATTTTGAATTTTGAAAATCTGATGTCAAATTCAAATTCAGCGACCCTAAAAACCATGATGTACCAAATAACAATCGAATCGATGCAGTAGAAATAGGTTGTTTTTCAAATGCCCCTATACGTGTCATGACACAAAAATGGCACGACTTTTTTTTGCCCCTATGCGTGTCACTCACAGTCAAGGGGTTAATAGTGATATTGCAGTAACAATTGATCTCCTAACATCGTAAATATACATTTACATTCGTCGCTATGCGCTAAACATTTTTTGTACTCAAGAAAAACAGAGTGGTAGTAGGTGACATACCAGTATGTCACTATGCTTCAAAGGGTTAATATCGACTCACCCCAATATTCTTCAACAGCCTCGAACGGAAACTTGACGTTCTTTTGTTCCCCAGGGATCGTTGGTGGTCTGGGACGTGAGAACGGGCGAGCCCCTGAGAGAAGTGAGATTGGGCCACAAGGACGACAGTGTCTACGTGAAGCAAATGCTCGCACTCAGGGACAGTATAGTTTGCGACTACGGGCGACAATTGCGAATCGTCAGATTTCCACTGGTCTCTGACAAGCTCGACTGAGCTTCCTCGACTAAAGAGAAGCAAGACAAAAAAAGAAACGCTTCTTTTGTACATAATTTGGTTCGGCTCGTTGTCGACCGTCTCTTCTTTTGCCTCTTTTTTTTCTCGAAACGAGTAGCGAGTCTCCAGAGGAAGAAGAAACGAGAGAGAGAGAGAGAGAGAGAGAGAGAGAGAGAGAGAGAGAGAGAGAGAGAGAGAGAGAAGCGGAAGTAAAGTATACGTGAGCTACGATAAATCTCGGTTCCTCGAATTTATCCGTGAGCCCAATAATATAGCGAGATTTTCTAAAGCAAGACGAGCGAAAAAACGTCGATTGTTTGGCTGTGCGAATGTCTCGGCGCGTGCCTGTTTATCTGTGCGAGTGCGCGCGCACGCGGACGACTCGGTACGCCGACGTTTCCGCTATCGCGAAACATTTCATACGTACCGTTGATTTCGCGACGCGACGAAAGTTTTGACGAGGCTGAAAGACAAAATGAAAAAAGTTGCGTGGCTGTTGCGCGACGCTCGATCAACGATCGACGAACGAAGTGGTTTTTCTTTTCATAAACAATCTATTTATATAACGCAGAAAATACGTAGCATGTATGTGTGACAGTTGAAACGCGTTTGCCCTAGTGAATACTAGTTCGGTAAGAACGCCCTCGTTGCAACTAGTTTTTCCTAGTGGAAACTCGAATTTCGTCAGTTGGAATTCGTTTTAACTAGGAAAAATTAGCTCTGACGAATTGAATCAGTTGGAACTGTTGCCGAATGAGGTTAAAGACGAATATAACCCAAACAAAGCCAATCAAAGTTTGACGCTTAGATGTGGCATTGGAGGAGGATTCTTATTTGTCGTTGGTTTGTTTGGGTTTAGAACGGTCATTTGGAAACAGTTGAAACTGATTGATTTCGGTAAAAGTAGGTTTCCCTAGATAAAACTAGTTTTAACTAACATTCGACATTATTTATCAGTAAGTTTTAGTTTTCGCTAGAAAAAAAAACTAGGCTACAACTAGATTTCACTAGAAAAAAAACTCGGTTACAACTAGTTTTCACTAGAAAAAATACGAAGTTACGACTAGTTTTCACTAGAAAAAAACTAGTTTACAACTAGTTTTCACTAGAAAAAAACTAGGTTGCAACTAGTTTTCACTAAAAAAATAGGTTGCAACTAGTTTTCACTAGAAAAAACTAGGTTGCAACTAGTTTTTACTAGAAAAAACTAGGTTGCAACTAGTTTTCACTAGAAAAAAACTAGGTTGCAACTAGTTTTTACTAGAAAAAAACTAGGTTGCAACTAGTTTTTACTAGAAAAAACTAGGTTGCAACTAGTTTTTACTAGAAAAAACTAGGCTACAACTAGTTTTCGCTAGAAAAAAACTAGGTTACAACTGGTTTTCACCAATAAAAACTAGGTTGCAACTGGTGTTCACTAGAAAAAACTAGGATCCAACTGGTGTTCACTAGAAAAAACTAGGATGCAGCTAGTATTCATCAGTTCAAGCAGATTTCACTAGAAAAAAACTAGGATGCGACTAGTATTCATTAGTTCCACCAGATTTCACTAGCAAAAACTAGGTTGCAACTAGTTTCCACTAGAAAAAACTAGGATGCAACTAGTTTTCATTAGTTCAACCAGATTTCACTAGTAAAAACTAGGTTGCAACTAGTTTCCACGAGAAAAAACTAGGATGCATCTAGTTTTCACTAGAAAAAACTAGGTTACAACTAGTTTTCACTAGAAAAAACTCGGATGCAACTAGTATTTATTAGTTCAACCAGATTTCACTAGAAAAAACTAGGTACTAGTTTTCGCTAGAAAAAACTAGGTTACAACTGGTTTTCACTAGTAAAAACTAGGTTGCAACTACTTTTCACTAGAAAAAAACTAGGATGCTACTAGTATTCATTGGTTCAACCAGATTTCACTAGCAAAAACTAGGTTGCCACTAGTTTCCACTAGAAAAAACTAGGATGCAACTAGTTTCCATTATTTCAACCAGATTTCACTAGTAAAAACTAGGTTGCAACTAGTTTCCACTAGAAAAAACTAGGATGCATCTAGTTTTCACTAGAAAAAAACTAGGTTACAACTAGTTTTCACTAGAAAAAAAACTACGATGAAACTAGTTTTCACTAGAAAGTACTGGGTTGCAACTAGTTTTCACTAGAAAAAAACGAGGATGCAATTAGTTTTCACTAGAAAGTACTAGGTTGCAACTAGTTTTCACTGGAAAAAACTGGGATGCAACTAGTTTTCACTAGAAAAAACTAGTTCCAACGAGATTAATCAATTAAAACTGTTGCCGAATGAGGTCAAAGCCGAATAGAACCCAAACGAACCCAAACAAACCTAATCAACGTTCACCGCTCACACGTGGCACTGGAGAACGATTATTGTCGGTCGTTCGGGTTTGTTTGGGCTTGAAAAGATCATTTAGAAACAGTTCCAACTGATTGGTTTCGTCTAAACTAGTCTTTCCCAGTTAAAACTAGTTTTAATTAACATTTAAATTTATTTATCGGTAAATTCTCGTTTTCACTAGACAAAACTAGGTTACAGCTAGTTTTGTCTAGTACATACTAGTTCTGACGAAATTAATCGGTTATAACTGTTGCCGAATGAGGTCGGAGGCGAATAGAACCCAAACAAAACCAATCAAAGTTCACCGCTCACACGTGGCACTGGAGAACGATTGTTAGTTTGGGTTTGTTTGGGTTTAGAATTGCCATTTTGAACCACTTTCAACGAATTTATTTCGTCGGAACTAGTTTTTCCTCGTTAAAACTAGTTTTAATTAACGTTCAAATTCATTTATCAGTAAATTATAGTTTTCACTAGGAAAAAACTAGCTGCACCGAAGTCGCTCAGACAGAACTAGTTTTTATTGAGTAAAACGCGGTCCGGGGGGAATATACCTTTGTAAGGGCAAAATCGAGGGTCATTTTTGACAATTTATTTAACAAAAACAAAACAATCTTTTTTAATTCGGTTTTTTATACATGTTGGTACAAGTCTTAAAGTACACATTTTTTTTTTTACTCATTTTGAAACAAAATGACGGCGCAGCAGTCGATGAAAGAAAACTCCTTTTTTCATAGTCCTCTACGGGCGTATTCGCACAGGTCATAATTTTCAAGCTAGAACAAAGAACGAAAAATACTTTGAAAGTAGATATAAAAAACTAGTCCAGTACGTAGAGGTTTTTCAAAAAAATTGATTTAACAAAAATGGCGTTAATATGAAAAAAAGATCGTAAAAAAATCGGTCGTAAAAATTTCCTACGTACTGGACCAAAAAATGTTGTCAAGAAGCTACAGTTAAAATTTCAATCAAATCGATTGAAAACTCGAGGCGCTACGCATGCGCCCGTGTCTAAAAACGTACTTTCGAGAAAAACGCGTTTAAAGTTTTAATTACTGTAAAATCATGGAAATTTCGTATTTACCTTTAATCGGCGATGCCTGGACCATACAATTGTCCTTGTAATTCAACATTCTCTTGCTCTTTTTCTTTTCTGGAAGAAGTAGGAAAAAAATTCAAAAAAAAAATGTATAAAGGTATATTCGCCCTTAAACTGAAAACGGGTTTTAACTATAACATATATATATATATATATTAGACTGATTCAAAAAAAAAAAATTTTCTGGATTCTCGTGCTATTGTTGGGCACTGATAAAACAAAATTTCTCTAAAAAGATGGGCGTGGTCACTCAATTTTTAAAGGTGGCTATCTCGACTTTTTTGTATTTGAATTTTTTTTAACAAACGTATTGCATTTAAGCATAGTCATGGCTTCGGATTACGGATAAAAATCACATCCAGCAGCTGTTTCGTAACAAAAATAAACTCTAACAATTTGAAAAGGGTGCAATATTCACAATTCAAATCCAGATAGATCAATAATGGCGTCTATACTACTCTCGTTATTCATGTAGATTTATTTATCCGCATTAACATTTCGCACTTTGTACGAAAAATTAAATTATAAGCTTTTATTCATAAATCGTATATTTACATTTTCAAAATGCTACGCTTATATTATCTTCAAACTCATTTACATTTCTTCCCAGCCATTCTCAAGTTCGTTAACATTTTGGGCAGAACGAAAATGTGCAACGTTGAACAGTTTGTCCAAATCTCTCTTAAATTTACGCTCCTTCGATATTTGTGACGGCAAATTCTTTTTAACTCGATTTTTTAAAAGTTGTTTCCAGACTAGATGGAGTTTTATTGATTTCAAGATTGCGTTATTCAATCGACGCGTTGGAATTTCAGCACATTTCCATTGTTCGAAAATTTCTTTCATCGTTTCGTGTGCACTTCGACGTATGGTCAGTTTTTCTCTGTTATGCTTGTAAAAGAACAAACTCAAAACTTTTCCGATTTTTATCCGTAATCCGAAGCCATGACTATGTTTAAATGCAATACGTTCGTTAAAAAAATTTCAAATACAAAAAAGTCTAGATAGCCACCTCTAAAAATTGAGTGACCGCGCCCATCTTTTTAGAGAAATTTTGTTTTATCAGTGCCCAACAATAGCACGAGAATCCAGAAATTTTTTTTTTTTTTAATCAGTCTAATATATATATATATATATATATATATATATATAAGGCGTCAACAAATTATTCGTACCCTTTTAAACACCAGTATTGGTACAAAAATGAAATTGCTGCCGAAGTAGCAGCGCCCGATAACTATTCTCCCGTTTAATATACGGGAAAAATTCGCTCTTCGCGTGCAACCTTAAGGGGGAAAATCACAGTAGCACACAAAAAATAGGCATATTTTCGGGAATTAATTTTGGCTGAATAAAAGTATCAATCGAAAATCTGTAAAGTAGGTTTTATAGCAATACTAAAAAAGTACAAAATGTAATTTTTTCAATAAAAAATATTTAAAAATGGCGGCTGCGCAGCATATGCCCCAAGGCGCATTTCTTTGAGCTCGCCGAAGACATAACTCGAGCAAATTTTTACCGATCGACTTGAAATTTTGACAGTAGCTTCGAAATATCTTTCTCCACGGAGCTACGTAGGATTTTTTCGATATATTGATTTTTCGCAAAATGGTGCATGTTTGAAAATAAAGTTAAATTTTTAACAAAAAAAAACGCCATAAAATCGTCGATAAAAAAAAAGTAAGCCATATAAAATAAAAAATCCTACGTAGCTCCGTGGAGAAAGATGTTTCGAAGCTACTGTCAAAATTTCAAGTCGATCGGTAAAAATTTGCTCGAGTTATGTCTTCGGCGAGCTGAAAAAAAAGGCGCCTTGGGGCATATGCTGCGCAGCCGCCATTTTTAAATATTTTTTATTGAAAAAATTACATTTTGTACTTTTTTAGTATTGCTATAAAACCTACTTTACAGATTTTTGATTGATACTTTTATTCAGCAAAAATTAATTCCCGAAAATATGCCTATTTTTTGTGTGCTACTGTGATTTCCCCCCCTTAAATAACTCGACAATTAATTGGTACCGGCCTTTGCTCGCGGCTGAAGATCTGTTGGAAAATCTATTCGGTTCCATCAGCAATATAAAAGAGAAAAGTATTTTCTGACCGCAAATTATATTTGTCGACTTTTGGAATACATTTCTCAACTGTCGTTTTTTACTTGAGAATTATTCATTCCAAGATACATGATTCGGAGTGAAAATTGGAAAAAAAATCGATAATAGCTTGCGCTGCCTTTTAAAATCGTGCTGCGGGGATTACAATTGGCGAGCATTTCAGTTTTTAGCATATACTGATGTTTGTTGTGCTACGAGACACAAGAAATGAATTTTACGCATCTTGTACAGGGCGTTTGGCGCATGGACTGGACATTGGTTATTGGGGGATTAGGGAGGTAATTTGCTAGTTTTTTTTTCACCCCTGACCCTATGTCCTAAGTGTCACGGTAATTGAGATGTTATTTCTTCGTTTTTTTTTAATTACCCGAAATGTCGCCTTTAAATCGTCATAACTTTTGTTTGCTCCTGGTTGTAACAGCACGAAATAACTTTTGTCGGATTTTGCAATGTATGTTTATCATGAATAAACCATTATTTTATACAATTGGTTTCAAGAAAACGAGTCGTGAGCTTCCGAAGTCTCAAAAATGCGTGAATGTGTGAAAAATGTGGACTTCGAAGTTCAGTATAAAAAAAAAATAAGAAAGCTATTTTAAACTTAGTTTTGAACTTAGTAACTATTTTGAAAAAATAAAGCTATTTTTAACTTAGCTCTGTTGTAAAAAGTTCTCTAGTCTATACCCTTTCCAACGGTATGCTACGTGTCATAGAAATCATTCGTCATGTGGTCAAAATAAAGAGAATACGTTGTTTTTTTTTTAATAATAAGTTTAAAACTTGAAATTTTCATACATTTACACATTGCTAAAACTTTGGAAGCTCAAGAGTTAAAACATCGGTTAAAACAAGTCAAGTCAAGTCAAGAGTTAAAACAAGTCAAACCAATTGTATCGAATAATGATGTGTTTATAATAAACATACATTGCAGAATACGACGAAAATTATTTCGTGCTTTTACGATCACAAACAGAAAAGTTATGACGATTTGAAGGCGAAATTTCGGGAAATTAAAAAAAAACGTAAAAAAATCATATCTCATTTACCGTGACACGTAGGATGTAGGGTCTAAGGGTGAAAAAATTAGCAAAGGACGTGCCCAATAAAAAAAATTGTCGGTCCATGCGCCCAATACCCTGTATATATATATATATATATATATATATATATATATATATATATATATATGAGGCTTACTTCATCAACTGGGCCACTTTTTTCAACCTCTCCAATTGTTTTCAAAATCTGCCGCTTTGACATATTAGTCAAAAGGAACGTCTGTGATTTTTTTTTAGATTTTTTTAGGCGTCCGTTCGGGATTTTCAATTTTTCATTACGAACACTGTATCCACAAAAAATATTCTCCAAACAAAAAGAAAACACGAGAGTAAAAACGTTATTTTTTCCGCTTTATAAAAAAAAATCATAATTTTCCTGCATTGAGAAAATTGAAATTGGGCAAAAAAATGGGAATACCACTATTTTAAACCTAATAACACACATTAGATTTCGGTACGAATTTTACAGGATGACCGTCAATGGGTAAAAAGTCTGGGAAAAAACATTCAGAATGGTACCTGCAATGGTTAGGATGAAAAAAAAATACAAACCCTGCGAAATCTCATAACCGCATATATGCGGTTATGAGATTTCGCAGGGTTTTATAATTTTTTTTCATTCTAACCATTCCAGGTACTATTCTGAATTTTTTTTCGCAGACTCTTTACCCAATAACAGACATCCTGTGAAATTTGTACCGAAATCAAAAGTGTGTTATTAGGCTTAAAAAATGTTATTCTCATTTTTTGTTTGCCAAATTTCAATTTTCTCAATGCAGAAAAATTATGATTTTTTTCGGTAAAGCGGAAAAAAAAGTTTTTTTGTTTGATAAATATTTTTTCGGATACAGTGTTCGTAATGAAAAATTGAAAATCCTGAACGGACGCCTAAAAAAATCTAAAAAAAATCACGGACGTTCCCTTTGACTAATATTTCAAACTGGTAGATTTTGAAAACAAAATGGAGAGGTTGAAAAAAAGTAGCCCAGTTGATGGAGAATGCCTCATATATATTAGACTAGTCCAAAAAAAAAAAATCGATTAAAATTTTTGTTGAAAATGTTGAGAATGACAAAAAATGAGTGCTGACCAATTGTTAGCCGTTTATAGCAATATTTCCCATTCATTTACCGTGGTAAAGGGTTTGTTTGGGTTTTGGGTAAACACACGAAAATGACCAAAACATTGTTTTACAGGAACTTTAACGCTCTACAAAACAGGGCCTCAGCCTTCATACGATAAATTCACTCGTTCGAATTTTATTCAACGTCAAAGTTGAATCTACGATAAGTTTCATAATTTTGTGACATTTTTGAACTTGTACAACGAAATTATTGATTTTTCGTTTTGTTTGTTTTTTCTGGTTCATTTAAAAAAGTATTTTATCCTTTTTAAATCATTTCCTGGATAGTTTCCAAAATTTCTAATAGATTTGAATTTATTGTTATTTAAAAGTACATTAGTACAAAAATCTATTCTTAAACCGAATTCAATTCCCATAGCGTGACAAAAAAATATCTAGGGAATAATTTTTAAAAGAATACAGTACTTTTGAAGATGAATCTGAAAAAAAAGCAACAAAAATCAATAATTTTGTCACAAAAGTCCAAAAATCTCACAAAATCATGAAATTTATGATCGATTCAACTTCAATGGTGAATCAAATTTGAACGAGCGAATTTATCGTACGAAGGCTAAGGACCTTTTTTGCAGAGCGTCAAGTTTTCGATAAACAATATTTTTAGGCGTTTCCGCGTGTTTACCCGTAGGCGAGTTATAAAGCTGAGAAGCGGCGAACAAAACTATTACCATGTTAAATGAATGGGAAATAAAAAGTCGCGACGAGGGACCTCTGAATATTAATACAAAGGGCTAAAATTTGGTCGGCACCCATTTTTTGTCATTTTCAACGAAAATTTAAAAAATTTCAATTTTTTTGGGGCTGTTCTAATATATGTGCATGTAAAAGTTAATCAATTCGGATGTGGAGTGAAAACGTCGTTTCCGGGAGAATCGTGAGTGCCTTCGTCGAGCTCGCTCGTCTAAATTACGCTTTTCGACACCAGTCGTGTTTAACACGCTTTGTCTTTTCATTTCAACCTTTTTTTTTATCGTTGTTCAATTCTTCCTCTACTCGCGACTTTGTTTTTTTTTTTGTTTTCCACTATCACCGAAAAGCTTGTCGTCTCTCCTTGTTTTTGAGGTAGCTCGAGCATTTTATCCTATATCTTCGTTCCTACCAAATCTTTCGGTCGTACGCTCGCAACTTTTTTCTCACTGACGAATCGCCAGTCGGCCCCGGCCGTTTAACTTTCCGCTGATTACACGAGTACACGAAACGAAAAACTCTGCGTTTTTTTTTTTGGTTTCCTTTCTTTTTTTCACTCGGTACAAACTTGCGAGAAAAAAAAACATCATTGCAAAATTAACGGATGTTGCAGTGCTTGATGGAAAGTTCGAGACTGGTTTTCTTTTTTAACGTTTCGATTTTTTCAATTTCGCACGTGAATTTTGGAAGTACTCGACGCGTCGTTGCTGGCTCGCTGATGAGGGTTTGTGGAAAAAGAAGTTGTTTTCTTTCTTTAACTCAGCTACCTCGAAGCGTTTAACGTAGGCGATTATTGTTATTATGATTATTATTATTAATTATTTTTATGATTATTATTATTAATTATGATTATGATTATTATTATTAATTATTATGATTATGATTATTATTATTATTATTATTATGATTTATACACGTCAAGTGGGTGAGTGTGTGCGTGCATGTAAGTGTACACGAATTGGTGGCTGGATGCATGAATCTTTGTGATTATCTCCTACGGTTATTCGTAATTCATTGAGAATTTATTAGTGAGTTATTCATGAAAATAAACAAATTTACGCCGGTTGCAGGAACGAATCCGGTAATTTTGACGACACGGAAGATTAGTCTCTTCGACGAAACCGATAAAATTAATATATATATATATATATATATATATATATATATATATATATATATATATATATATATATATATATATATTGAATAGTTGGAAAATAATTTTTGTATGTATGTGTGTGCGTGTGTGTGTGTTTGTATATATATATATATACACACATAGGATGATCGACAACTATTCAAATTCGCTCATAAAGCATATAGGGTGTGTCATTGCCGACAAAAAGCTTTTTTTTTTCTGCTGTACGACAAAAATTAGCCGAGATATTCACATTCAAAGTGCGACGCTGGGTAAACAATCCACGGTAGATGCTCAGACGCGATTTTTTTCTCCACGTATTAAATAATAAACGAAAATGATCGAATCGTTTTATCGATTTGCGAAGCGAGTCTTCGTGCTGATTATTTTTCACGGTATTTTTATTTAAAAATTTTTTTTTTTTTGTTTTTGTTAAACGTCATTGGTCTGAAGGTGGATTCGCGCTCGATCTGGCTTACACGTTCCACGCGTGAGCAGCTGCGGTGGCGTCGTTTACTCGTCGTCGAACTTTGAACGCGAATATCTCGGCCAATTTTTGTCGCGCGACATTTGATAAAAGGGCGTTTTGCTGGCAATGATACGCACTATTTGCTCACCAAGGGATGACTGATGTCGTTGATCACTGTGGTTTTACGATCGGTTTCGTCGAAATATATATATATATGGGTCATTCCATGTCAAATCGACAAATTTTTTACCTGACCCCCTTTGATTTCGCTGAAAATTTTCTATCTTTTTCTACCCCCCGAAAGTCATTTTTCAGAATTTTTTCAAATTTTTTTTCCTGACTCAAAAAAAGTTATGAATTTTTTAAAAAAACCGCTCTTTTATTTTTAAATTGCCAGAACTTTTTCAAAAATTGACCGTTTGGGAACTTTTTTTTTCAAAATTTTTGTTTTTAAATGTTGTTTTCGGAAAAAAATATGAAAACATTTTCAGAATCCCATATATGTGAAATATTTTAGTTTTTTTGAAAAAACCGTAATTTTCTCAAAGTCCGACCGTTTTTTTTTTGTTTTTTTTTTGCTCTAAAAATACTTCAACTAATTCTGCAATGATCCCCGTTAATCAAAAGATGTGACGACAATCGCTTCTAATTTTTTTTCTTGATTATAAAAAAAATTTTGTTGAATTTTTGCTGATTTTATATAACTTTGTTATGAAATTTTTTTTATTTCCTCGTGAAACCTCAAAAGTTGAAAAATAAAATTTTATTGGAGAATTTCAAGTGATTATCGTCCAAGAAATTGTTATTTTTTTTTCAAAAAAGTAAAAAAAAAGGACTTTTCATACTCTTAAATAAATTCACCGTCTCTTAACATCTTTAAATAAATTAAAAACATTTTTTTGTATGTGTTCAAATTATATTATCTTTTATTTAACTTTCATCAGAAGTATTGTCAACAGAGGGCTGAAGCATTTTTTTATAACATGAACTACATATTCGCTCATCAGTCGACAAATTGTATCGAATTGCTAAATGCTCCGGTAAATTTCGCAGGGATATTTTTTTTCTATGCTTCTCCAAATTAAATGGATTGCAACATCGATCAAAAAACTTCGGCATTGTAATCACTCGTTAACAAAATATAAATTAACAGCACTTTATGATAAATAATAGGTACTTTATTTAGCAATAGTAAGTCTATGTGACACGATGAACACAACGACAATGTAATTATTCTGAAAACATAACCTCCATATTATTTAAATGAAATGTAGATGATATCTTTTTTACCGACAATCGATAGCTCTTAAATTATCACATTGTATCAACTGGAGGTAACTTTTAAACCCATTGTATTTTTGAAGTTGTCATATTTCAGTACCAAAAAAAAACGTCCATAAGAGTAAAAAAATAACGTCAATGAGAGAAAAAAATTATTTTTTTTTTTAAATAACAATTTCTTGGACGATAATCACTTGAAATTCTCCAATAAAATTTTATTTTTCAACTTTTGAGGTTTCACGAGGAAATAAAAAAAATTTCATAACAAAGTTATATAAAATCAGCAAAAATTCAACAAAATTTTTTTTATAATCAAGAAAAAAAATTAGAAGCGATTGTCGTCACATCTTTTGATTAACGGGGATCATTGCAGAATTAGTTGAAGTATTTTTAGAGCAAAAAAAAAACAAAAAAAAAACGGTCGGACTTTGAGAAAATTACGGTTTTTTCAAAAAAACTAAAATATTTCATATATCTGGGATTCTGAAAATTTCTTCATATTTTTTTTCGAAAACTACATTTAAAAACAAAAATTTTGAAAAAAAAAAGTTCCCAAACGGTCAATTTTTGAAAAAGTTCTGGCAATTTAAAAATAAAAGAGCGGTTTTTTTCAAAAATTCATAACTTTTTTTGAGTCGGGAAAAAAAATTTGAAAAAATTCTGAAAAATAACTTTCGGGGGGTAGAAAAAGATAGAAAATTTTCAGCGAAATCAAAGGGGGTCAGGTAAAAAATTTGTCGATTTGACATGGAATGACCCATATGTATATATATGAGGTATTCCACGTGAATCCGGTGGACTTTTCCTTGACCCCCGCCAATTCGATTAATTTTTTTTAATCATTTCATTATCTCTGAAAAATACGTTAATTTTTTTTACATTTTTCGAAACAACCCTTAGTAAAAAAAAGAAAAAAATTCTCCGAAAAAAAGCCCCAATTGAAAAATCTGAAAAAATCCCAAAAATGCGTGATTATATGTAAAAAAAAAATCAAGCTATCACCCGCAGTGGACGTATGATTTTTTCTGTGCTTCCTGAGCGATTAACGTTAAAGAAAGTCCGAAAAATGCATGAACCGCTTACTTCGGGCGGATACTTAAATATTTCGATACCCACAATGATTTTTTTTGACCATTTTTGAATAACCAAATCACAATCATGGACCTTAAGCAGTTAGTCAATTTTTCGGATTTTTTCAACGTTAATCGCTCGGAAAGCACAGAAAAAATTATACTTCCACTGCGGGTGATAGCTTGAAAATGTTTACGTATAATCACGCATTTTTGGGAACTTTTTTAGATTTTTAAATCGGGGCGTTTTGTTTCGGAGAAATTTTGTTTGCGTAGGGGTTGTTTTGAAGAATGGAAAAAAATCAGGGTGCCTTTGAGAGTCAAAGGAATCAGATAAAAAAAAAATTAATCGAATTGGCGGAGGTCAGGGAAAAAGTTCACCGGATTCACGTGGAATACCTCATATATATATATATATATATATATATATGTAGATCTTCTCGTCCTCTAACTTACATATTCTGATGTTATCGCGAGTGAGATAGCGTTGAAATTTAGACTGAAAGTTCGAATGAATATCTAATTTTCATGATCAAGTCCGTATTCCGGTGGGGAACAACAATTTAGTCCGAGACAAATCGAGGACGCTTTTTTTGTAAAAACAAAACAGAAATATAGAAGTATATTTTTCTTAACCAAAGTGCAGTACGTCTCAAAGATTAGTACTTGGTATACGGTAGAATTTATCGAAGGTATGCGGGAGAAGAGAGATAGAGGGGGGGGGGGGTACAGAAGAAGAAAAAGTATAATGGACGGAACAATGATATAATGTGCCATTGATTGGCATTCTCGCACGTCGAGAAAAATTGCGCGTCTTATTTGCCTTTTTAAAAAGAAAAAAAAAGAATATTTATTGTGTATAATAAATTAAAGTAAGAAAGAAATGTCTTGTGAATAAAGTTATTCTTCTCAACAAAATGACGATCGTGTTTTCATCGAGATAAATAATTATTCGTTCTTCTCGACCAATGATAACGGGGAGCATCACAGTGTGAAATTTGCGAAATATCGATTTTTGTTTGTTTGTAGTATCCCATGGTATAGGCGGTTTATAAACATGGACCTGGCATCGCCGATTGATCGTAAGTAGACAATTCTTATGAAAAATCCGCACTCGAAATTTTAAGGGGCATCACTAGTTCGGCTGTCCAAAAAGGTGATGTTCCGGAATTTATTGAGAGAAAAGTATTGCATCGAATATTTTGAAATTTCGGGGACATTTTTGTGTACAAATTATGTATATAGAGTAAATTTTTTGTATGAAAATATTCAATTTTTAGCGACTTATGCGCAATCATTGCGGCGTTTAGAGTGCCCGAAATGAAAAAAAAAAGTTTTAAGTCCGTTAAGGGGTAAGGCCACTGTAACGGCCCAAAAAAAAAGGTTTTTTCACTAATTTTTTGCTCCCGAAATTGAAGGTATTTGAAAAAAAACTTTTAATGGTGTTATCGGGCATACATTAAACTTTATTATAAAATTTTTTTACAGTAAAAAAAACAAAATGGCGATTCCACAGCTATCTTCCCGGGACATGTTTTGCTTCCAGGGCTCCGCGGCACGCAGCACCACTGGTGCACTTTTGAATCTAGAACAAAAAAAAACCATTAATCTAGAGGGCTATAGCTAGAGAATGTCGATCGGATTTTAAAAAGTATCAATTTTTGTGGATTTGGCGTGCGTTTGAAAAAAAAAATTGATTTTTGACGAAAAAAACGGCAAGTTTTTTGTTAATAAAAAATCAATAAATAAAGTTCTTGAAAATTCCGATCGACATTCTCAAGATAATGTAAATGTTCACATCTGGTTAAAATTTCAAGTAAAAAAAATGAAAATTGTTCGAGTTATGCTGCGTGCCATTTTGAAAAACCATGTTTCGAGAAAAACGCGTTTAAAGTTTTGCGAATAGTTTTTTATTGGAAAAAATTAAAAAAAGAGGGTTTAAACTATTTAGAGGGTTTAAACTAGAGGGTTTAAACTATTTTTCAAGCCAATAAAAAAAAATCGATTTTTCAAAAAATTTACAGTGGCCTTACCCCTTAAGGTAATCCTATCGCCAAGTTTCGATCCACAGGATTTTTATACATTTTTTTTTCGAGCTTCACTAATTATATTTATAATCGTCTCTGTAAAATTTCAGTGTCGGTTATCGAGCTAATTGCAGAGAAAAAAAAATAAAATTGCGCATCATTGTGAAGGAATTCCCAGACGACATACAAAAACCCAATTTCCGGTCGCTACAAAAGTGTATATAATAGTGGAGATCCGTCAGATTCTTCAAAATAATCAGATTTACATACTTGACACTTGTAGTAATGCAATGCTTTCAGAAAAAATTACGCTGATTGACCTAATTTTTAATCTAATATCAAGTTTAATTTGAACTTCCGGTATTGTATTTATTTCTACTTGCTACGATAAAGGGTGGTGGCAGCACGGCAACAGCTGACTGTAGTCCTAACCTCACTTCACTCATTCGAATTTCCACACATATTTCATTTTTAACCGACATATTTCGCGGACACAAATTTTCCACGCTTTTTACACCAGTCGTGGCCCGAATACAGTGCTTTATATTGGGTTGGTACAAAAATCTTGCAACACTTGTTTTTTTCAATTAAAATATTTTTCCTAATAATGAAGTTCGAGAACATTCGAGAAGAGGAAATACAAGAATAGTCTAGAACCTTCCATGCCGCAGGATATAGGCCTCCGAAGTAACTTTCGTGATGGCGCCCCGTAACGGCTGCCGGTGGCAAAACTTGGATTGGCGCATGGCGGTTAAGTCAAACCGGCACAAACACGAAAGAGCTAGGCTTGAGCAAGCATCATCGATTGGACACCTGATTTAAATGGCGACCGGCATACTGCACTAGCAGACGAAAACCAATCCAAGTTTTGCCAAAACTCGCCGCAAGGGTGCGCCACAAGAGTTACTTCGGAGGCCTATATAAGCGAGTCAGATGTTCCGCGGAGTCAGTATGAGCAAAGATGGATCAACGTGCACTTCGAGCAATCGCATATTACGAATTCTTGCAAGGGCATTCTGTAAGAGCTGCAGCCCGTAATATGTGCAGTGCGTTCAAGGCTAATGTAGTTAATTATTCAACGGTCTCCCGTTGGTATCAGCGTTTTCTTTCTGGCGATACATCTTTTGAAGACAAACCTAGGTCCGGCAGGGAATCGATTGTGGACGATGAAGAACTGCGAGCACTTACAATGGCAAAGCCTAATATGTCGTCACGAGAATTAGCCAACAAACTCAACTGCAGTCATCCTACTATCCTTCGACATTTACAAGAGATGGGATATAGGAAAGTTGATTCGTCTTGGATACCGCACAATCTCAGCGAATCAAACAAAGCAACACGCATGTCCATCTGTCTTTCACTCCTGCATCGTCCGCAAAGAAAGGATTTTCTTCAAGAAATAGTCACTGGGGATGAAAGCTGGGTGTTGTATGTTAATCACACGCGCAAGCGTCAGTGGCTATCGAAAGGGGAAAAACCAGAACCGACCCCTAAACGGCCCCGTGAAATGAAGAAAGTTTTACTCCGTTGTTGGTGGGATTCTGAGGGCATGCTCTATTACGAATTTCTGCCAACCAACACCACAATACAGGCAGAGATTTGTTCTGCACAACTGCAAAAGGTGGCTAAAATTATGAAACAGAAAAGGCGTAAACGTCTTCACGTTCGGCTTCTCCATGACAATGCTCGACCCCACGTCGCTAAGATGACACACGAAACTATTTCGCAGCTAGGATGGGAAGTTCTACCACACCCACCGTATTCACCAGACTTGGCACCTACCGACTATCACCTGTTTCGAGCTTTGAAGAACTATTTACGGGATAAAAAATTTGATGATCTGTCAGATCTCAAAAATACATTGGACGACTTTCTTAATTCACGATCAAAAGAATTCTGGTCTGCGGGCGTGCGAAGTCAACCAGAGCGTTGGGCAAGAGTTGTAGATGCGGAGGGAGCCTACATTACTGAATAATCGTTTATTGTTAAAATAAAATATTTTTCTTTTTTTACTCTTGTTGTGTGTTGCAAGATTTTTGTACCAACCCAATATTTCCCACACCTGACATTGTTTTGACAGATCGACGTTGAAAAGCCTGGAGGTTAAGGGGTTACTTCCACTTGCGATTTTGAAAAAATCGATTTTTCTTTATTGCATTTTTTTTAAGTATAAGTATCTGAGAATATGTCCTGAAAATTTCAAGTCGATCCGAACAAAATTGACTGAGATATGAGCGTTGAAAGAGAAGAATCCGTTGTGTAAACGACCGGAAATTGAAACTTTAAACGCGTTTTTTCTCAAAATGGCATTTCTGAAGTCGGTGACCAAGATTACTCGAACACTAATGAACCGATCTTCTTGAAATTTTGCAGACTTATTTAATACATAAAAATGTGGTCTTTAAACGTTCGATTTTTTTTTTCGAAAAAAAATGGCCGTTTTATAGCCAAAAAACGGCCGTTTTTTTTTTCGTTAAAATCGAACCATTAACTTTGACTGTCCGCCATCTTGTGAAAAATGAATATTTTTTAAAATCCTTCGGTTAAAGACTAGTTTATACTTATATTTGACTAAATCCATCCGCATTTTTTTTTCAGATGATCCACTTTGTCGCAATGTTGGTCACCGAAAAGCGTGTATATAAAAACATTATTTCATTGACGGCCATTTGCCACTAAACAATGTAATATTTTTCAATAATAAAATTACTGAAAGTTCTTTAAGATGTGTTCTTTAAGATGGTATATTGATCGATTAAAAAAGTTTTGTAGTTTTCTTTAAAAAAATGCATGAAAAAGGCCTTTTTTGCGTTACAAGTGGGGGTAACGCCTTAAACTCGCCTAATTGATTAAAAAGAGACGGAGATAGAACCAATGTTGCCAAATATCAAACTTAGAAATAAGGTAGTCGGCCCAGTGGCCGTCAGCGTTCTAGTGATCGTCATGTTTGCGCGTCAAATAAGTATTTTAAGGTAAAAATCAGTCCTTCATGCAGATCTGTGGTATATTAGCTTCCAGGAGGTATTTACTATGTTGTATTACATTTTCACACCCGTAAGTATACGTATAAAAGAATCATCAAATTAAATATATTCCGCTACGACGTCTAGCTGTCATTTCGGCCGAATCCTTCATTAGGAGGTTAACGTGAACCATGTCACATTTCGGGTGATTTGAGAATGTCTGTGGACTTACGTGAAATTAGGTTTCCTTCGCGTAATTAACAAGGATTTTAGTTTTGCGTTCAGCATAGAAAATTATAGTTTTATGTTAATTTCAACTAATTTTCATATATGACGATTAACGGTTCAGCAACATAAACACTCTGTCGATTAATCGCCATGGCTGTTGATAACTGGGACAATGTTAGCAAAAAAAGAGTCTTACGAATCGAATATTAGTTTATAGAAAATCAGAAAAGAAATATTGGGTCCGTAATTAGCATTGTCTGACGGATCCACGGACCAGTAATCGTCATACACATATTCGCTATAGTAAAAAGATATACATATAAATAAATGTTGTCGATTACTGGGTCGTGACCATGTCGATAACTGGGTATGTCTCGAACACAGGTGAACAGCACTCGATCGAAATAATATTAAAAGTTATTTCATGAAAAAATAGTTGTTTATAATGACTACAAATAAATAAAAATTATAATTCTGACGTAATAGGCAATAATTTGTTTCATTTTTGAAATTAATCAAGCTCCATGGAAGAGAAATTTGTTTCAAACTCTTTATCAAATGTTTTAATAAAAATCATAAAGTTTGTGACAGAGTGCGTAAAAATTATTCTGCCATTCCATATGCAGACATAATCGAGTCAACATAGTCCTACGAACCTTTACATAATTAGTTAAGGCCTTATATACCTTTGGATGGGCGGAAAACAAGGCTTTTTAGGATTTTTAAAAAATACTTATAAAGCAATCAAAACGACGTTTAGAGGGTTTGTTTCACATATCTGTAGGTACCTCCAACGAGCGGACTCGTTCCAGTCGCACATGTGCACTCAGAAGAATTTTCTTTTCCTCGTAATCTACATGAGTTTTGCTACCGAAGTACACACGATTATTGTAAAATATTTATTTTTGTACATCTAGCCCGATTTTTAAGAAAGTCGCATTTTTGACTGAAACAACGGCCTTTGTTCGTTTCCAAAAATCGCAATTGTTAAACGATAGTAAAAATCGTGTGTACTCCGCTATAAAATGTATCTAAGAAGTTACAGTTGAAATTTCAAGTCAATCAGTTAAAAAATGCAGGACCTACGAGTCCGCCCGATTTTGAAAACATTTCTTCATGAAAAACGCGTTTAGAGTTTTAAAACCATTTTTCTACATGTCTTACAAAATGTCCACCTAAAATAACTTCTGCATATTATTTTCGACATGTTTATAAATAATTTAAATTAAAAAAAAAAACATTTTTTGTTTCAAAGGTATCTAAGGCCTGAAAGTAGTTTGAACGCATGTGACGATTAGTGGGACGTTGCCATGGCGATTACCAGACCAACTGTCACGGTGGCATGACGATGACTCGTACAATAGCATCTTACAACCTTTACGAAATATTTTCTCGAAAACTGTACTAGGCACGGGAATTTCACAACGACCTTCTTCTTCGTAATAAAAAAACTGATTAAGAACGACTTAAAATAACTTTTGCTCACTTTTCTAGTTGAGCTATATAAATTTGCAAAGTCAAGCGATCTGCTTAAGGTGACGATTACTGGGCCATTTACTGCGCGAATCGTTGGAATAACAATTTTTTCATTTTTCTAATTAAATTTTCGTTATTACAAAATATTTTTGTTGCATACGTTAAAAATATAAATTGTACAAGTCTCAAGTATCATCAGTGGTATGACCAGTGTCAAGCGATAGGATTACCTTAAGGGGTAAGGCCACTGTAACGGCCCAAAAAAAAAGGTTTTTTCACTAATTTTTTGCTCCCGAAATTGAAGGTATTTGAAAAAAAACTTTTAATGGTGTTATCGGGCATACATTAAACTTTATTATAAAATTTTTTTACAGTAAAAAAAACAAAATGGCGGTTCCACAGCTATCTTCCCGGGACATGTTTTGCTTCCAGGGCTCCGCGGCACGCAGCACCACTGGTGCACTTTTGAATCTAGAACAAAAAAAAAACCATTAATCTAGAGGGCTATAGCTAGAGAATGTCGATCGGATTTTAAAAAGTATCAATTTTTGTGGATTTGGCGTGCGTTTGAAAAAAAAAATTGATTTTTGACGAAAAAAACGGCAAGTTTTTTGTTAATAAAAAATCAATAAATAAAGTTCTTGAAAATTCCGATCGACATTCTCAAGATAATGTAAATGTTCACATCTGGTTAAAATTTCAAGTAAAAAAAATGAAAATTGTTCGAGTTATGCTGCGTGCCATTTTGAAAAACCATGTTTCGAGAAAAACGCGTTTAAAGTTGTGCGAATAGTTTTTTATTGGAAAAAATTAAAAAAAGAAGTTAAAAGGATTTAAACTATTTTTAAACTAGAGGGTGGAGTTTTGAAAAACTCCACCAAAATTGGAGTTTTGAAAAACTCCACCAAAATTGGAGTTTTGAAAAACTCCACCAAAACTCCAACAAAATGATGGAGTTTTGAAAAAAAAGTTCCAAATTACGATTAAGGGGCGAAATGCAGTCAGAGGCGTGAAAAAACGAGCATTTTCAATAATTTTTTTTATAGTAATTAAGATTGTTTTACAAAATTGTTTACACAGACTTTTTATTTTATATATCAACTTGACTTGTACAAATTTTTAGAGAAAATATTGATTATTTATTAAAATATCTCCATCTTTGTCGGACCCCCTTCGGCATGTAGTGCTTTGCGGTGGCCCTCATAAAATTTTACTGGATCATCTGAAATAAAAAAAAATCATTAGTTTAATAATAAATCTAGTCCTTAAACGAAGCATTTTTTTTAATTAACAAAATGGCGGCTTCCGACAGATAACTTTCGATTTTCGACCAAAAAACGTTCGTTTATTGTTAAAAAAAAATATAAATTTTCAACAAAAATGAAAATCCTTTGATTAAGGACTAGTTTTTAATGCTATCAATGAGCACACCAAATTTCATCAAAATCCATCGAGTGGTTTTTTAATTATAGTGGTCACCGACTTGGAAAACGTAGTTTCGAGAAAAACGCGTTTAAAGTTTTTCGATGTGGATACGGTATTATATGTTCGTAAAATGTTGAGCTCGTTGGATGAAGCTAACCTTTTTTTTATCTATTTTCATTCGCCCAATCCGAATATCACAATTTTTTGCTGAAAAGTCGAGCATTCAATTATTTATAGCCAATTGTTAAAACCATTTTTCAAAAAATTAAAGTTTTTCGGGATGAAATTTTTTTATAAACATTTTGGGCAATTTTAAAACGAAATTATTTTTTATAATATTTTGCTAAAGTTCATAGTTTTTGAGTAATACATTTTTGAAAATATCTTAAAGTTTTCCAATTTTACACTTGATTTATGTATAGAAATACTAATCAAAAAATTACTTACATCGAAACCCCGGGAAAAAAAGTTCATATCTGAATATATCCGAATGTATCTGAATCATATCTGTAGAATCAGACATGATCAGACAAGAAAAATGGCCATAACTGATCATGTAGTGTCATGACAGATCATGTATGCTTACATCTGAGCATGTATGATCATATCAGAGACATTTTTATAATTTTGCGAGCAGACCCGTCCATATCGCAGCAGGTCTGACCAGATCCAATCCCCTGGCAAGATCTGATCTTATTGGACCAGATGTGATCATGTCAGACAGATCTAATCTTATTAGACCAAATCTAATCATCTGATCCTACCGGACCAGATCTGAATGTAGAAGAATAAAATACCGTGGATCCCAGTAGGCCTGGACATCTATCAACAATAGACCTGCCCATATGATAGAATCATAGTTTATCTGAACTATCAGACCAGGTATGACTCCGACTATATCAGAACAAATCTTACCCTGTTGAAACAGAGCAAACATTATTAGAGCAGTCTTGAAGATATTAAAATGTTTACATATATCGAGCGGGGTTATTAACACGTCATCACTTGACGTGTTAATAGTTAACGATATTATAGTAACTCACATGGTCCCATATAATACAGTCAGGTGAGGTGCCGTATCTGATCGGATATCGTCTCATATCCTGATATGTCGTTTCATATATTTACAAGGAGACGGCGCGACCGTGGGGTTAGGGATTTGGCCGAATTTTTTTATAGTGAAAGAGGACCCCTAGCACCTCACGTGGTTAAAGTAGTAGGACGCACTACTCGGAAAATTCCGAGAAAAATCGATTCAAAGTTTCTTAGGCACCTTATGAGGTTAAAATTTCAGGCATTTGTCGAGTCGCCGTCTAGTCTAGACGGTTAGGGCTCGGTCTTTTGCGCCGGAGGTCTCGATTTCGATTCCTCCTTCGGATCTTTTTTTTTCTCTTTTTTTTTGTTATCCCAACAATTATTCAAAACGTTCCTCATCCCTACATTATTTTTTTTAATGTATTTAGATTATTTCTTAAAATTATTTGCATTTTTTAAAAATTATTTTCTCCTTTTTCCGATAAAACAATTCATAACGGTGGGTTTTTTTATTTATCACTGTAAAGTATGTGAGGAGGAACATTGGTTTTTTTAAATGAGAATAACAAAGTCGATTTGGAAAAATTCAATTTTGATTCATATAATAATTATATACAAAAACCGCCGTGGTAATTATCGTAGAAACAATCAAAGCAATAATGTTTGCGACATCTTGCGCAATATACAAAAGCGGATTTTTTACAATCGCAGGGAGTTTGCAATACATCCGTACAAAAACACGTTCCATTAAGGGGGGAAATCACAGTAGCACACAAAAAAATAGGCATATTTTCGGGAATTAATTTTGGCTGAATAAAAGTATCAATCGAAAATCTGTAAAGTAGGTTTTATAGCAATACTAAAAAAGTACAAAATGTAATTTTTTCAATAAAAAATATTTAAAAATGGCGGCTGCGCAGCATATGCCCCAAGGCGCCTTTTTTGAGCTCGCCGAAGACATAACTCGAGCAAATTTTTACCGATCGACTTGAAATTTTGACAGTAGCTTCGAAACATCTTTCTCCACGGAGCTACGTAGGATTTTTTATTTTACATGGCTTACTTTTTTTATCGACGATTTTATGGCGTTTTTTTGTTTGTTAAAACTTGAACTTTATTTTCAAACATGCACCATTTTGCGAAAAATCAATATATCGAAAAAATCCTACGTAGCTCCATGGAGAACGATGTTTCGAAGCTACTGTCAAAATTTCAAGTCGATCGGTAAAAATTTGCTCGAGTTATGTCTTCGGCGAGCTCAAAAAAAGGCGCCTTGGGGCATATGCTGCGCGGCCGCCATTTTTAAATATTTTTTATTGAAAAAATTACATTTTGTACTTTTTTAGTATTGCTATAAAACCTACTTTACAGATTTTCGATTGATACTTTTATTCAGCCAAAATTAATTCCCGAAAATATGCCTATTTTTTTGTGTGCTACTGTGATTTCCCCCCTTAACATTCATGAAAAAGTTTCTAGTAAATTGCAGCCAATTATTAGAGCAGAATCGTGAAATTAATTCCCGGAAAGATTGTATAAAAATCCATTCAATAATTCATCATTAATTATACTTTAACAATGAAAAATATTTCAAAAATCCACCGTTCAGAATTGTTTCATTGGGAAAAAAATGAAAATAATTTTTATAAATAATGTAAATAAATTTTAAAAAATAATGTAGGGATGAGAAACGTTTTGAATAATTGTTGGGATAACAAAAAAAAGAAGCACAAAAAAATAAGATCCGAAGGAGGAATCGAACCCGACATCTCCGGCGCATGAGACCAAGCCCTAACAGTCTAGACTAGACGGCAGCTCGACAACTGCCTAACATTTTTAACTCATAAGGCGCCTAAGAAACTTTGAATCGATTTTTCTCGGAATTTTCCGAGTAGTGCGTCGTACTACTTTAACCACGTGAGGTGCTAGGAGGCCTCTTTCACCACAAAAAAATTCGGCCAAATCACCGACCCCACGGTTGTGCCGTCTTCTTGTTAGACGTTTTCATGTGTGAACAACTGAACTGCATATACGATAAGGTATGAGTGTATAAGACTTCGTATATTTTCCAGGTTTGGTATCGTATCTGATGGGATACAATTTTATATGAACGTACCTGCTCTATGTTCAGATATAGTTTGACCCTGCCAACTCGCCTTGGTACCTGACCAGTTAAAAACATATATGAGATCTACTACTGTGTCCAAAAAATAAGGTGACATTTGAATTTAAACTGCGCGCGTCGAAGGATTTGGAGAATTATTTTTTTTTTTAGGTTGGTAGTACTGTCAGTGGCATCTATGTCAAATTTACATGTCAAAATATTCATTAGTGTTTGAGACACGCGTCGTTTTGTGAGCTGCTAAAAGTGAGTTTTTCGTTTTTTGCGATGTCGAAATTTGTTGAGCAAAGAATTTGCATTAAATTTTGTTTGCGGAATCAATTTTCTGCTGCGGATACGTTTCGCCAAAAACTCAACCCATATCTTTCCGCAACCACCGTATTCACCTGATCTGGCGCCGTGCGACTTCTGGCTGTTCAGCAAGCTCAAAAGATCGCTCCGGGGACACCGTTTTGATACGATAGAGGAGATTCAAGCCGCAGCGAAGACGGAACTGAAGGCCATCCCGGAAAGTGACTACAATCAGTGTTTCGAAGATTGGAAAATCCGTTGGCATAAGTGCATTGCATCGGGAGGGGATTACTTTGAAGGGAATGAAATTGATTTGGAAAAATAAATAAAGAATTTTCGAAATAAATACAATGTGACCTTATTTTTTGGACACAGTAGTATATAGCAGAGTCTGGTACCGTATTTGATCGGATATGATCTTATACGAACAGATACGTTCACATATCACGTCATGTATGTTCAGATACGAATTAACGGTACCAACTCGCCTTGGTACTCAGCCAGAAATAAACAGATATGAGTTCATATATGGTCAGGCCACATACCGTATTTGATCAGATATGATCTTATATATGCATATATGATGTGGAATATGATCAGACCTAATTATATATGATACTGTAAAATGTCAGATATGAATATATCTGATACATATATGACAATATCCGAAACATATATGAACATATCCACTCAGGCATGAACGTTTTTCCCCGGGTCATCGATTCCTGGCCCATACAATCGGGCTTCTGCCGATGTGGAAGCTTCTAAAATGTCAATTTGTTGTTGTCTTCGAAGCATCGGGGTCGAAACCGGTTGCTTTGAGCTGCCGTCCGCTACCTGCCATGGGGACTCGACGCCTCTTCACTAATTGTGGGATATTCCGGAAACTATTCATCGGATTGACGTGAAATTTTCAGGCAATATTTTCGAAACATAGTACTTCAAGAAAATGTAATTTAACAAAATCGATTCTTTGAAAATTATGACTGCATCTCACTCCTTAAAAATATGATGGTTTTTTCCATGGCAAATTGACCTTTTTTATCCAATGGGAAAACTGGAGGGTCATTGTATGAAGAAACGAATACTAAATACGCTCAAAGAGAATTCAAGTCGATCGGATGATTTGTAGTCGCGTTAGAACTGCAGCAAATCTGAAAAATTTCGTTTCGAGAAAAAAGCGTTGAAAGATAAAAATATTGATTTCATTGTTACAAATCGATAAAAGTGTGAGGTATAGGCGAGGAAAAAATTCCTAATTTTAATGATGTTTTTTTAGGGAAAGATTTTTCACCATTTTTTAGACTTCGGGTATGTTTTATTACTACTTTTGGCTGTTACGTGGGTTTTAAAAATTTGTATAAATCTTTAAAAATGGGGAGGTATGGCACGGTCTCCTAAACGGGTTGCGGCGGGTGTTGTCGTACGACGTGACCCGCAGCGTCGACGGGATTAATCTGAATAAAAATCAATGAAGACTTTTCTTTCATTAACACTCATACGCAGAATATGAACCAAGAAAACGTGAGCAATGTTGAAAATCGATGAAATGGTACAGCTTGAAACAAAAAGATTGAAAGTTCCGAAAAATGACATTTTACAATAAAAAGATACTTTTTTTTAATTTGCAAAAACATGTCATGTTTTAGACGACAAGGTTAGCAATATTTATACCAAATTTCATCAGAATCGGTCGATCAGTTTTGTAGCTATAATCAACGACAGTTTTGAAAATGCAGTTTAGACGACCGTGCCATACCTCTTCGCTATTTTTAAAAATTAATTTTTAAAATATCACGTAACAGCCAAAAGCAGTAATAAAACATACCCTAAGTCTCAGATAGGGGTGAAGAAATATTGCCTTAAAAAAAAACATGAAATTCAGCAAATTTTAAAATAAAGGCATGTCCCCCCTTAAATGAACTGCTAACGACACTCACTATGAAATGAAAATTCATTTGAAAACCCTGTGTCGTAACTTGAAATAAAAATTGGTATAGGCCGCACCAGTAGTCATTCGATAAAAAATTATAAGAATTTTGCCGGCCCCAAGAATTAAAAAAAAATTGTTTTGTGTAATCAATTAAGAGGTCAATTAAAAATCGATTTTTTTTTATTTCAAATTTCGGAAATACGACATCTTAAAAGTATTCTCTGTAAATGTCATAAAGATCCTACCGTAATTTATGGAGATGTAGGATTTCAAATGGAGCGGTTTCGAGCAGGTATAAAAGTGGCAGACGGCGCTCGACGCCGAAAGTTATTATAAGGGTCTTTCGGCCTACCCAAGGTGAATCTATTGTTAAGGTTATCATTTTTAAATCTTATCATTTTTGAAGGGCAGGGGAGAAACGAAGTTCCTATGCTAATACATTGTGTGACGTCACCAGTGCCAACTTATTGTAGCAAAATATTAATGACGTGTACGACTGAATACCGCGAAAATGTTCAAATGTACGGTAGATAATCGTAATTATTTTTTACATGTGTGATAATTTGACGGAGTTAGAATTATCAGAAAATCAAAATTGGGTTTTTCAAAAATCCTATTAAGGGGTTAGGCCACGGTAACGGGTATGATATCATGTGCGAATCTCACAATTTTTTTCGTATGAAAAAGTGATTCACTCTTAAAATTAATTACCCATTTATTTAGTATGAATATCAAGCTGTCAGAAAAAATACATATATTTTTTTCGATGTACAAAATGGCCGACTACTCGAAACTTCTCGAAACAGCTTTTTTCGAATTTGCGTGACAAATAACTTTAACAATTTTCACTCGATGTACTTCAAATTTAAAAGTTATGTTCCTAATTGCCTTTCGCAGAGAAGTATGTACGGAATTTCTGATTAATCCAAAAATTTTCATTTTATGAGCAGTTTATGAGCAGTTATAACGAAATTTTTCACTGAAAATTCATTTTTTTAAGGAGGTTGGAGCGTTAGCCACAATCCAAGGTTGAATTTAATTTAAAAAATACATGTTATTGTTTACACTATACTGAGTCTTTACGAATTTTTTGAACTTTTTTCACCACCAAACACCAGAGATAAAAAATAGTTTAATGTATGTAATTTAACGTGCGGTTAGATGAGCAAGACTTTCACACTAAAGGTTATGTAATTTTTATTGTTATTTAGCACCAAGATAAACCATTTATAACAACGGATTAACGCAAACTGAACCGTTGTGAACATTTAGAAAAAAAAATCCTCATCTTGCCCATCGTAAACCATGGGCCAATAATCTCGTGACGTAAATATGAATAGGCATAATTATGAATGGCTCAAAATTTCATTGTGAATTGTATAAAACATTCGTTGTCGTAGTTTTTTCATAATAATCATCGATAATGTTATGCTTTTTCAAGTTGATAGTAACACAAAAGTTTTTCTACTTTACGTAATGAAAATGTTAAAATGCATAATTTTGCCCTTTAATGATATATTTGAAAAAATAAGCAAATATAGAATAAATCTGTACCTCGTATGCATTTTTTTGAGGTTCATTGAAAAAAAAATGAATAAACCCTCATTTGACTCAACTGAATCGCTCCAACCTCCTTAAGTTCAAATACCTACAACTTTTGAATAAAACAATATTTTTCAAATTCCGTACGTACTTTTCTAGGTATTCTAATATAGATTGACGAGAATTTTTGTTCTTTGTTCTAGGTAAAAAATTGCGAATGCTAAATGTCACGCCGCGGAGCGCTTAAAAAAAAGATAACCAAAGAAAATATTAGTAGTCGGCCATTTTGTACATCGAAAAAACAAATATATATTCTATAATAGCTTGATATTCATACTAAATAGATGTGTAATTAATTTGATAAGTGAATCACTTTTTCATACGAAAAAAAATTGTTTAATTCGCATATGATCTTATACCCGTTACTGTGGCCTAATGCCTTAAAATAGACACGAGCTTTGGCAACGTCGCTCGGTTCTCTCGTAATTCGAGGCTGTTAGGTTGACCGTAGTGACTGTCACAGGTCGCAACTGCGTTATGCGCGTTTCGTGCCGGTCGGCGTTTTCAGAGGTTAACGGCGGGGTAAAGTTAATTCGGCGAAAAAAAGGCATGTTTTTAAGATTTTTTTTGGCGTAACGAATAGTGTTCGTTTATTGGAAAATTTACATATAATAAAGTAACATTTGAACAACATTCTCCTAAATTTGCATTGCAAAATATTCAAAATTGAGCGAGTGAAAATTAAACCCCGGAGGCGCCTCGAAAAAAAGTTGGTTTGCGGTGTGCACCATAACTCGCAACAGAATCATTTGAAACAAAAAAATCAAAATGCATTTGTTAAAGGAGATTTTTCTCGAGGTAATGACGGGATGGTTTTTTTTCGATTTTTCGATTTTTCGTAGCACTTGGGAGCCAAAAACCCGATTTTCGCTAAAAAAATCGGCTAATTTGTTGTTGAAAAATTAGTAATTATTAAAAAAAAAAAAAAAAAAAGCTCTCGACAATACCTGGTGAATTATGTGAAGAAGTACTGTGCAAAATTTCAAAGCGATTGGTCCAGTAGATTTTGAGTTATCGTGCACACGGACTTCAAATATGACAAGTCTCAGAAAAACGGTTTGAAAAACGCAGAAGAGAAGAGAACGGCATGGAGCAATAGACGCTCAAATACTCATAACTTCGTCAATTTTACTCCGATCGACTTGAAATGTTAACACAATATTCTTGATATATTATGCATTCATTTAAAAAATCTAAAAAAAATGAACAAAAAAAATTTAAATACTTTACCCCGCCCTTAAGTCAGAGCAAAAGGAGGCAACAAATGATTCGGAAAAGAAAGATTCGTGCACCGCACAGTTCCCGATGGAAAAGACCATTTGTCAGTGCTCGTGCCCACAAGCATCGTATTATGCTCACCGAAGCTAGAAAAAAGGAAATACATCATAACAAATAAATTAATAAGTTCCCCTAGTCGCATTTGACTTTGAGGTAGTTCTGTAGTTTTGGTCAAATCTTAGGAATTGACTGAAATCTAAGGATGGTGTAGATATGACCTTCATGGGCTGATGCCCAAAAATTCAATTCGATTCGCCGTTTAGTTCATGAGATAATTGCAATTGTATATGGGTATTTTTGTACGCGATCCCTATACCTAACACGTAAACCGATAGGAGTTTGCTCGCATTTCTCGATGTAGGTTCTAAACGGATCTTAGGAAGTCAAAATAAAAACACACGTGTACGCAGTACTATTGTGGGATTGATTTAAAAAAAATGACAATCTTTGACCGTATAGTTTCGGAGATATCGACTTATGAAAAGTGGTAATTTCATTCCACACCGAACTCGGGCCCAACCATCTGTAACGGAATGGCAACAGTGTACGCTGCAGCCAGCTGATCGGCGCGTGGTCTGGGAACTCAAAGCGTGTTTTTTTCCCCGAGTTCTAGTAATTCTGAGACGGATGTGAAATAAATTTATTCTGCAAACAAATTTAATTTGTTCAATTTCTGCATGTATTTGTCTTTGTTACAGCGAATACAAGTTAAACTGTCGGCAAGATGTTGTAAATCCACGATCCGACGTCCTTCGACAGTGAATTTTTGTTGCTGATCGTTGAGGTTATGGTTATTCTCATCGCGTTTAGCCGCATTTGCTTGACACATGGCTTCCACAGTTTTCAGTCTTTTAGCAAGCGACTTTTTCCTTGTAAGCTTTTCTTTGTATCGCATTTGGGTTGACATTTCGACGCTTTTTTTTTATTTATATAAAATATTTCGCAAAAGACGGATCGTAGGGAGCTCAACGCTATGACCGCAGGAAAATCGCGCTGTTGCCACGATTACAGCGCCGCCCTCTGCACGAGTATGAGACCTATCTATGCATGTGATGCGAAGATCAGATACAAGCTCTGTCAAAAATTACAACCAACAGCATCGTATAGGCATCGGATGTTACTATACGCTTCGACCGAAACTTTTGGCTCATACGTGTACCTACAGAACTACCTTAAGGGGCTAGGCCAGTCTAGAGGCCGAAAAAATAGGCTTTTTGGGGATTTTTTATCAGAACAACTACAAAATAAATTGAGATTACAAAAAAGGGTGTTTATCATACATATCAGTGACTGTATACAATAATGTTTTGAAGCGATTAATTTCAAAATGGCGGCTGTGTATCGTTTATCTCAAAACTGCATTTTTTAAGTTGGCCGGAAACATAACTCAGACAATTTTCAACCGATTCACATGAAATGTTGAATATATCTTGAAAAATACATTGTCTATGGAAGTACGTAGGGTTTTTTTTATATTGCATAGTTCATTTGTTATTAACAATTATCTGACGACATTTTTCACCTTCCAAAAATTTGCCCAATAAATCGTCACATAATTATTAATAACAAATGAACTATGCAATATAAAAAAACCCTACGTACTTCCATAGACAATGTATTTTTCAAGATATATTCAACATTTCGAGTGAATCGGTTGAAAATTGTCTGAGTTATGTTTCCGGCCAACTTCAAAAATGCAGTTTTAAGATAAACGCTGCACAGCCGCCGTTTTGAAATTAATAGCTTAAAAAAAATTATTGTGTATAGTCACTGATATGTATGATAAACACATTTTTTGTAATCTCGATTTACTTAGTAGTTTTTTAGAGAAAAAAAATCCTCAAAAAGCCTATTTTTCGGGCTCTAGAGTGCCTAAGGTCTTAACATATTTGAAATTGGCGCGCTAGGTTTTCGATTGGTTCTGCTATTCCCATAGTTCCGACGTTGCCACATTTTAATACATACTCCTCAACTAGCCTCACTTTTTCGTAAACTGGTCGCATATTTTTCATACATTTTCATTAATTGGATCGGTAACCTGTCTATTTTTTTCGGTACTATTGTTTTGTACACTATCCTGCCCACAATATTCGTATCTTGGGTCCCTTTCTTCACAAATGCGGAAGGTATACGTGAGAAACTGAAATGGTAATGACGTTGCTCCGTACAACCAATGCGATCAAGTGGATATTGATGTAAACTTTAAGATTTAACATTTAATAAATGAGTGCGGATTGCTCCGTTTTCCTTTTGCCAGTATATTCAGAAAATATACCATAACGATTAGTAAAATTTTCATTCATGTCTATTTACCCTAATATTTTGAACCAACAACCTTAAATACTTAGATATACATGTATTTTATTCTACTCCATGCGTGTGTGAAAGTTGTGACGATGTAAGTAGAGGAGAATATTTTTTATCTACATGTCAAATCTACTTAAAACTTTGAACGCATCATTCTCAAAACAACGTTCTTGTGGCGGCTTACAAGTTATCTCGAGAACCGCTTATCCGATTGCTTTGGACTTTTTATTAGTTATTGAAGATACAATAATCCCACGGGTGGGCGAAGAATTTTTTAATACAATGAATTTTTTTTTAACGTAGACTTTGTCCTTGAAATTTAGGGGGAAGAGGAGGGATGCCTCTATGGACCAGGCATTGCCGATTAGCGGTAATTATAAACACATTTGTGTAAATACATTACAAAAGTTTAAACGCGTTTTTCTCGAAAACACGTTTTTAAAAATGGCTGACATTCTCCTGACCGCTGTAATTAACATATCGACCTGAAATTTGGCGAGCATACTCAGAAAATATGTCTTCACGGAATGACGGATCGTTTCTTCGATAGATACATTTTTGCATTTATCATTTATCTTTTTATGCGAAAAAAAACGCGAAAATTCGATTTTTTTTAAATTGCCGCCATTTTCCGAAATTTGTACTAAACGAAAAACCCATCCGTCATTCCATGGCCAAAGGGTCACAGATTGATAATATGCTTTGAATTTGTGTTTCAGATCAACAAAGAGGGGGCAGTGATGTCAGCCGTTTACCTCCCGCGATTTGAGGACCTGTTTTCGCGGAGCTGCAACAGCCGCCATTTTGGTTTTTTATTAAAAAAAAAAAATTTTTAACGTTCTGTATATCATGAATAAAAGCAAGAAGAACACCGCACTCAAAAAGCTTTACTCGTTTCCTTTAAAAAAAAATGTAAACACCTGAAATATGGCACTCCAAGGACAAAGTCTCCCTTAAAGCCGAAATACGATACTTTTTATGGCGAAAAAAAAATTTTGCACATCCGCCATTTTGTGAAAAATCAAAAATAGCCTAAACCGTTCATCCACGCGGAAGCTAGGGCTGTTAACCAATGATCCCATTGAAATTGTTAATTACAGATGATCCAGTCTTGAGCAACTATGTAGACGACAAAACGCCTTTTTTCGACATCTCGGAGATCGCTTATCTGTTCGACTGCAAATCGAACTGCAAAGAAAAATTGGCAGTTCGATTTTACTGCAACTCGACTGCAAATCAAAATTTTGTCATTACAAAATTATTGGAACTTCCTGAAACATGTATTATTTTATTGTAAAAATACTGGTATGAAAATAAGGAAAAACAGCGGTAAAAAGGACGTTCTTTTCGGCCTCCTAATTGAGCCTAACCTATAACCTAACTAATAACGACGAGGTTTTTTTTGAGTTGATGAAGAATCTCGTGGATTTCCTAGTCACAAGTTTCGTTCTCGACATTTCTCGTTTTTTCTTCTTTTTTTATTCTTTTTTTCGTCCGTGGCACGCGAGATTACGGAAATTTCGAACGAGAGGAAAACTCGGGGTACTGGAACGTGCAATTTTCCGCGTAATTGTTGTATAACGATCCTCGTACAAGCCGAAAAGTTCGCGCTTCTTCGGCTTTGCAGAAGGCCTGCAACGATATCGTGTAGCTCCGTAATGAAGCACGTTGTGCGATAAAAAATGTAATAATTATTATATTATAATAAAAAGCCCCTTTTCGTTGCTACCTTTCATAATAATAATTATATTATAATAGAGAGTGGCTTTACAGCAGTAGTAATTTTACTATTCCAGGTATACCCCTTTAGGGTCATTGAACAGAAAATACCCCCTTACGCATATGTTTCCCGTACAATACCCTGATGGAAATCCGCTTATTGTAATTCGACAAATAATGTTGAAATCTGTTAAAAAATGTCAGAAACTGTGAAAATGAATAGATTCTAACATAATTTGATGGAATCGTACATATTTTGATAGATTCTGTCGGAAATAATCTATGAAAATCGGACAGAACCTCACATATTATGTTAACTTTACGGAATGTCATAAAATCACAGAATTCGATACTTTCTGTCATCTTTTTGTCAGAAAATGTCATCTTTTAACAAAAAATGATAAATAAGTTTTCCATTTTTTGACATATTGTTGCATCGAAAAAAATGACAGAAAATGTCAAAAAATGATAGAAAACGATAATTTTTATCATAATTTGTTGTCACATTTTTGTTGAATTCTGACAGATTTCAGCTGTCATTAAATTACAGAATTTGATACTTTCTGTCATCTTTATGTTGGAAAATGTCATCTTTTAACAAAAAATGATAAATCAGTTTTCCATTTTTTGACATATTGTTGCGTCGAAAAAAATGACAGAAAATGTCAAAAAATGATAGAAAACGATAATTTTTATCATAATTTGTTGTCACATTTTTATTGAATTTTGAAAACAATATTCAACCGTACTAATTATATTTTTATCTATGTATTTTATCTGCGTCTCTGTATGTTGAATATTTTTTAAGATCTTAACAGTTGCCAAATATGTGTCACCAAATAAAAGTATTATTGAATATAAAGTCCCAAATTTCTTTCTTTCAGCATTTCCATTAAAATTTAGAAAATTATATGTAAATTTCATCAAATATTGGCGAATTCTGACAATTTATTATCAGAATCGATAATTAAATGTCAAAATTCATCAGAATATATCATATATTTATAATGCAAAATGTCAAAAGTTAACAAGTTCGGTCATTATATGACAAAAAATAAAAAAGAATGATATAATTTGACAGCTTCGGTCATAATATTTCATGAATGTTAAAGAATTCCATTTCATTCCATTAAATAATGACATTTAATGACGAAAATCTCACAAAAAATAAGAAAGAATGATATAATTTGACATATTCGGTCATAATATTTCATGAATGTTGAAGAATTCCATTTTATTCCATCAAAAAATGACATTTAATGACGAAAATCTCACATAAAATGGAAAACTCTTACGACATTATATGACATATTATGTAAGATTCTGACAGAAATTACTGAATTATAACATTACTTTTCTGATAAAATATGACAGATTCTGTAAAGCATGTTCCAATTTCCGGTCAGAAATCATGAACTTCTCACAGAAAATGTCAAATCTCAAAATAATATGACAGATTCTGTCGTATAAATGACATATTCTGACATTATTTCTCATTGAAAGTTGACGGAATATTATCAAATCTGACATTTTTTGTTAAAATCTGACGAATTCCAATAAGCGAATTTCCATCAGGGTATTTTCTCATTTCCAAACTTATACTCTACTGTTGTTTTGTTTTTCGTTTCCTCATTTACAATTTTTCCAATTACTTTTTCGAAGTGCTCAATAAATACACACAGTTCAGTCACAGGCTGCTTTTTCAGCGCCATCTGTATCTTCCTGTTGATTTATTCTTCGTTTCCTATCGATTTTTCCAGCTTGTCTACTATTTCTTTTTTAAGGGACTGTACCAGAGTGAACCCTGAAAATTTGGGTGATTTTCGGGAATTTTTTGGAAGAAAAGTACTCAAATAAATGTATCGGAAAATTAAGAATATATTTCGCTATATTTGACCTATATTACATAATTGTTTCATATGTTACGTCCGAAGCCGTTTAGAAAAGATATATATTTCTAGAGTTATAAGCGTCGAGCGGTAAACGCTTTACTCCGATTACTACCCTAATGAGTCACGAGTGCTCTTCGGGATGATAATTATGTGGGAACGTTTGCTGTGAGACCTCGAGAGATCTTGTTTCTTTTATGGATTTAGGAAATTGATAATAGAGGGACTTCAATGTCTTGAGTCACACAATAGTTTAATAAACACGCGATGAAATGATAACTTGGTACATTCCAAGTAAATTTATAATGTGATAAATACCTTTGACAATCAGGAGCGATGTCGTCGCTTTACAATAACGTATTCTTGCTTTCGTTGAATATTTCTTTAAACACACACGCGTATTCTCACAATCTTCTAGAGATCTGGTCGCGGAATATCAATAATTTGTACTTGAAATATTTGGTCGTTTGACCCTTTTTGATTATAAAACAATATAAATTGACTCTAATAATTACGCCGAATCACACTCTTCTACAGAAGACCCGGATTTCGGATAGCGTAACGACGCGTGAAAATTTTGGTTGAAACTGAACACATTACAATATATGTCCGATACTACTGTCGGATCACTCTCTTCTACGGAAGATCTGGATTACGAACAGTGTATCAGCGTTAAAAACTTCGGCTATACTGCGCTCTTGTCGTCGAGACAAGGAGGGCGAGATGACTTTGCCAGAAGGGCTACTCTCTTAATTTGGGCACAGAGAAGAACTATTGTTCGTCTATTATTCGAGAGTTCGATCTCCTCAGAGAAGCAATAAAGGCTGGATATTTTGGATCTCTACCATGTCGCCTTGCCGATCCCTATCATAGGGCTGGAGGCTCCGGCCGGAAAACTTTTATTACTGCTCTCATGCAGAGCGGGAAAAAATAGCGGAACGGCTCGCTACACGAAAATACACGCATTAGGTATTGTGACCAGTTGATAAACAAGGAAAGCGTATATCTTCGCTATGGTTTGTGATGCACGCGTCTATGGTGTGTGAGAAGCAATACAATTGTGATAGGTATCTCGAACGCTTATACCCGAGTCGAAATTTAGACCCTCCTTTGAATGCTCGAGAACCTATTTCCTTTGTAACGCACAGACCGCCGCCCTCCTTTGACTCCCCTTGAACCTATATGGAGAAATTTGCACCGTTGGCGACCCTCCTTTAGCCCTACTGAACCTTCTATTCAACCTCCTGAGCCTCCTTTAGGCCTATGGGCTCGGCTTGCGTGAACCTACACAACCTCGTTTTGGCCTAAATCCTATCTGTACCCTACAGAACCTCCTTTGAATCCAAAGCAGAAGGAAAATGAAAGATTGGATCCAAAGGAGGTTCTGTAGGGTCAAGCTATATCTGAAAAATAAATTATATGTGTGAATTAAAAATATGATGTTTGATTATTTATTATAAGATTGATTTATTAATTCGAAACATATACATACATTGTCACAACTATAAATTATTTCGTGTAACTTAAAAAAACGTTATATTAAACGTATACTATATATGCATTATAGTATAGTACAAATATAGTATACGTTAGTAGTCCAGTAAAGTGCGCTGGTACTATATTTGTTTGTGTGTTTTCAAGTTTATTTCATTATTATAAATAAATGATATGTAGTTTATCTGAGAATATTTTTTAATTATAATTATCCCTTCTTTGGAATATCGGTGAACTGCGGATAGGAGAGAAGGGGGGAGCGGAGGGCAGCATAAAGGAGGGTTAGTAGGGTCAGAAGAGGTTTAAAGGAGGGCTAGGAGGCTCTGCGAGCCACCGGTGAAAGGAGTCAAAGGAGAGTTAGTAGGGCGAAAGGAGGTTTAAAAGAGGGTCTGTAGGTTTGCGTAAGCATTAAATCAGGCTCACGAAGGTTTAAAGGAGGTTCAGATGAACCTACTAAGCCTCCTTTGAGTGAAAAAGTCCAATTTCTGCCACTTTTGGAGGTTCAGTAGGTTCTGATATACATGTTTTTGAGATTTCCATTTGAACCTCTTGAACCTCCATTGAATGACAAATTGGGATCGAAAGGAGGTTTAAAGGAGGGTCTAAATTTCGACTCGGGATATTTTTGGTTGCGGTGAAAAATAAAAGTAGCTGACTCTATTGCTTCTCGCACGTGTACAATGATATGTGTGTTGGTCAAAAAGAAATCAGAGAATAGCGTCGTACGTGACACATAGAAAAATATTAAGGTCCAAGCGACTTATGCGCGGCCTTCGGAGGCGCCAAAAAAAAGTTCCTCCACTGCTGACATGATTTCGGCCGATTGAGTAGCTGAAAGCGAAAAAGGAAAAAATGTCGTTAAACTGGAAGGTATTTCCTGTACAATGACGTAGGATTTTCGAAAAATATCAAAATCTAACAAAATGGCGTAGTTATGAAAAAAAGTCTGTTTTCTTGCCTATAAAATGGACGTTTTTTTCAATGCCAAATTGTCAATTTTCATCGAATCAAAACTATCCTACGTCATTGTAGAGTAAATATATTCAAGAGTACTCAGTTAAAATTTGACGTCAATCGGATAACTGCTCTTTCAGTTACAATGTCAGCAAATTTGAAAAATATCATTTCGCGAAAAACGCGTTTAAAGATTTAACTATCGATTTTTGCAAGATAAAATGATATTTGAAAAGAAATGAAATTTTTGCAGGATATTCTTGAAAGTATAAACCGTTGAAAAAGGCAAAAAAAATCGATTTTTTGAAAGTGTCACACTGGTATAGCCCCTTAAAGGGTGTCTCAAAATGACCTGACATTTTTATTTATGAATAAAACGCGTTCTTTGTTTGAAAAGTGGGAATATTTTTATTTCAATAAAAGGTACAAACATATCCGATAAATGGCATAAACGTCACGGACTTGGAAGCCATATTCTTCAAAAGTGTATGCCAATGATCCACAGACCATTCCGGAGCTCAAGGAAGCAATTGGACGCACCATTAAGGCGTTACCCCCACTTGTAGTGCAAAAAAGGCCTTTTTCATGAATTTTTTTAAAGAAAACTACAAAACTTTTTTAATCGATCAATATACCATCTTAAAGAACACATCTTGAAGAACTTTCAGTAATTTTTTTATTGAAAAATATTACAATGTTTAGTGGCAGATGGCCGTCAATGAAATAATGCTTTTATATACACGGTTTGCGGTGACCAACATTGCGGCGAAGTGGATCATCTGAAAAAAAAAATGCGGATGGATTTAGTCAAATATAAGTATAAACTAGTATTTAATCGAAGGATTTTAAAAAATATTCATTTTTCACAAAATGGCGGACAGTCAAAGTTAATGGTTCGATTTTAACGAAAAAAAACGGCCGTTTTTTGGCCATAAAACGGCCATTTTTTTCGAAAGAAAAAATCGAACGATTAAAGACTACATTTTTATGTATTAAATAAGCCTGCAAAATTTCAAGAAGATCGGTTCATTAGTGTTCGAGTAATCTTGGTCACTGACTTCAGAAATGCCATTTTGAGAAAAACGCGTTTAAAGTTTCAATTTCCGGTCGTTTACACAACGGATTCTTCTCTTTCAACGCTCATATCTCAGACAATTTTGTTCGGATCGACTTGAAATTTTCAGGACATATTCTCAGATACTTATACTTCAAAAAAATGCAATTAAAAAAATTCGATTTTTTCAAAATCGCAAGTGGGGTTCAGCCCTTAATGAAATTAGTCCGCAATTATGCCAAAATTTTATTGAAAATTTCATCAAAAGAGTGAACGTTTGCAAACAGGGACGAGGCGGCCATTTATCGAATATTGTGCTCCACACATAACCTCCGTGTTTGATACGATTTTCGTATTCACAATGTCGATTAACTATTTTACAGACTATCATAAGATTGAGCTATCTATATTGGAACGTTCGTCATGACGGAATTCGAAATTTCGGTCCTTCTGAATGTCGATCGTTCGAATATCCGATGCCCACCCGATTTTTTGAATTTTCCAAACCCACCTTACCTCTTAATTGGAAAGTATGGATGTATCGATGGATACGATGCTTGGTATGAAAATCACGAGGCAGAATGTCAAGCTAATCACGCGGATATAGTGCCGGAAAAATGGAGGTGGATGGCATAATTGAAAGTCAGTGGAGTCAGTTTCGAAAGTCAGTGGAGAAAGTGGGCCGAAAAAACAATTGATTTCGCAATATCGGAAACTTTTTTAAAAGGAAGGTGTAGGGTCAGAGTGGGAGCAGTGGCTCATTTTTTCAGAGGTTTATAGCTGCCTAAGCGTTTATACGATCTCAATGAAACCTCGACTAAACGCGAGGTATGTTCAATGGCTTCATTTTCTTAAATGACACTGAACGGCCTAACCCAATATATATTGAGATAATAATCATTTAAGGGGCTATACCAGTATGACACTCAGAAAATCGATTTTTGTTTGCCTTTTTCGACAGTTTATACTTTTAAGAATATCCTGTGAAAAATTCAAGGCCGTATCTCTATAATTTTATCTTGCAAAAATCGATAGTCAAATCTTTAAACGCGTTTTTCTCGAAATGAGATTTTTCAAATTTGCTGACATTGTAACTCAAAGAGCAATTACCCGATTGACTTAAAATTTGAACTGCGTCCTCTTAAATATATTTACTCTACAATGACGTAGGATATTTTTGATTGGATGAAAATTGACGATTTGGCATTGAAAAAAAACGACCATTTTATAGGCAAGAAAACAGACTTTTTTTTCATAACTACGCCATTTTGTTAGATTTTGATATTTTTCGAAAATCCTACGTCATTGTACAGGAAATACCTTCCAGTTTAACGACATTCTTTCCTTTTTCGGTTTCAGCTACTCAATCGGCCGGAATCATGTCAGCAGTGGAGGAACTTTTTTTTTGGCGCCTTCAAAAGCGCCGCATAAGACGCTTGGATCTCAATATTTTTTATATGAAAAAATTTTGTAATATAGGTCAAATATAGCCAAATATATTATTAATTTTCCGAAACATTTAATTGAGTACTTTTTTTCCAAAAAATTCCCGAAAATCACCCAAATTCTCAGCGTTCACACTAGTATAGCCCCTTAAAAAATAGGATTTTATCTACTGTGTACTTGGATAAACTTTTATCCAAGTACACAAACTAGGATAAAATTATCCAAACTTGGATAATTTTATCCACTGTGTACTTGTATTCTTTCCTTTTTCGGTTTCAGCTACTCAATCGGCCGGAATCGTGTCAGCGGTAGAGGAACTTTTTTTTGGCGCCTCCAAAAGCAGCGCATAAGTCGCTTGGATCTCAATATTTTTATATGAAAAAATTATGTAATATAGGTCAAATATAGCCAAATATATTCTTAATTTTCCGAAACATTTAAGGGCGGGGTAAAGTATTTAAATTTTTTTTTCATTGTTTTTAAATTTTTAAATGAATGCATAATATATCAAGAATATTGTGTTAAAATTTCAAGTCGATCGGAGTAAAATTGACGAAGTTATGAGTATTTGAGCATCTATTGCTCCATGCCGTTCTCTTCTCTTCTGCGTTTTTTAAACCGCTTTTCTGAGACTTGTCATATCTGAAGTCCGTGTGCACGATAACTCAAAATCTACTGGACCAATCGCTTTGAAATTTTGCACAGTACTTCTTCACATAATTCACCAGGTATTGTCGAGAGCTTTTTTGTTTTTTTTAATAATTACTAATTTTTCAACAACAAATTAGCCGATTTTTTTAGCGAAAATCGGGTTTTTGGCTCCCAAGTGCTACGAAAAATCGAAAAATCGAAAAAAAAAATCCTCCCGTCATTTCCTCGAGAAACATCTCCTTTAACAAATGCATTTTTATTTTTTTGTTTCAAATGATTCTGTTGCGAGTTATGGTGCACACCGCAAACCAACTGTTTTTCGAGGCGCCTCCGGGTTTTAATTTTCACTCGCTCAATTTTGAATATTTTGCAATGCAAATTTAGGAGAATGTTGTTCAAATGTTACTTTATTATATGTACATTTTTCAATGAACGAACACTATTCGTTACGCCAAAAAATCTTAAAAACATGCCTTTTTTTCGCCGAATTAACTTTACCCCGCCGTTAATTGAGTACTTTTCTTCCAAAAAATTCCCGAAAATCACCCAAATTCTCAGCGTTCACACTCGTATAGCCCCTTAAAAAAAAAAGATTTTATCTACTGTGTACTTGGGGGTGTACACAGTGAAACGTGCCCAATTTCACAGTCGAATAAAATTTCAAAATCAAGCAAAACTTGAAGAAAATTACCCTGATCCACTGTACACTTGTAGGTAATGGAGTGCTTTTCTCTATACAATGGGGAGTATTGTACAGTAAATTATTGTACAATTAATTTTAAAAAAAAACAGCATAGTATGAGATCAATCACAATCATTTATTGAATATTAATCAACAATGAGTATCTACCTAATGCGGTGGTACCAGTACCTATCTAAATCACAACGCGAAAATATTCATATTATGACTCACCTCAGTGTACCTCGAAAAATTGAGTCACTCTGTACCGACCCTCTGCTTTTTTCTAAAGCGGGTACTGACAAGTTTCTATTTTTGTTAGGTTAACAAACAGAATGCTCAAATACCGCAATATAGCTGTATATTGCGGAAGAACAATGACTTCGAACATAACTGCGATAGGTAAAGAAGCAAAAAACATACAAACTCAGCAGGTTTTTCAACTTTTGGCACCAAAAATAATATAAAGTCACCTCTCACAACCGAATTACGCGGGAGTGACTCGCAGACAGGTTCAAACCTATTGGCATCCGAGGGCTGTTCTAATGTGAAAAAGACGCACATATATACACGTCCACTTCAGAGAAACAGAAAAGGTTCAGTGTACCAACTGTTGCCACTGTTCCCACTTTGACCCCACTCTCTGGTCCTGGTATAGCAGATTAGGTGTAAATATAAAAAAATTCATTATATTAGCACATTTATTCAGTTTAACTTTAAATGGTTACCTCCACTTGCGATTTTGAAAAAATCGATTTTTTTATTGCATTTTTTTTAAGTATCTGAGAATATGTCCTGAAAATTTCAAGTCGATCCGAACAAAATTGACTGAGATATGAGCGTTGAAAGAGAAGAATCCGTTGTGTAAACGACCGGCTAATTGAAACTTTAAACGCGTTTTTCTCAAAATGGCATTTCTGAAGTCGGTAACCAAGATTACTCGAACACTAATGAACCGATCTTCTTGAAATTTTGCAGGCTTATTTAATACATAAAAATGTAGTATTTAATCGTTCGATTTTTTTTTTCGAAAAAATGGCCGTTTTTTTCGTTAAAATCGAACCATTAACTTTGACTGTCCGCCATTTTGTGAAAAATGAAGATTTTTTAAAATCGTTCGATTAAAGACTAGTTTATACTTATATTTGACTAAATCCATCCGCATTTTTTTTCAGTTGATCCACTTCGCCGCAATGTTGGTCACCGCAAACCGTGTATATAAAAACATTATTTCATTGACGGCCATTTGCCACTAAACAACGTAATATTTTTCAATAAAAAATTACTGAAAGTTCTTCAAGATGTATTCTTTAAGATGGTATATTGATCGATTAAAAAAGTTTTGTAGTTTTCTTTAAAAAAATTCATGAAAAAGGCCTTTTTTGCGCTACAAGTGGGGGTAAGGCCTTAAACGCGTTTTTCCCGAAACCACGTTTTCCAACTTTGTGGGAGCGCTCCTACACGCCCTAGATGAGCAATCGTTATAAAATTTGGCAGGCACGTGTACAACAAACGTCTCCATTAGTTGAAATAGAATTATCCGAAAATATTGAAACTTTTTTATTTTATGAACAAAAAACGGCAAAATTTTTTGGTAAAACCTAAACTTCCCCTTCGATCGCTCCCTATTTTTTATTTTTCAGTTTTTCTTCTTGATACGAGTTCGACTTGGACACAATATCGTACAAAGTGAAAAAATGTTCGATTTTTTTTGCCTCAGGTCACCTGTTCAGTACTTAGACTTCCGCAAGCGAAGAATATTGGCGACATACGTGGCTCCTCCCGCTCACAGTGCCATTCTTTCGTCAGACTTAAAAAAAATATGATCATGTTCAATCAAGACCGCTTAGTAAACATACCAAATTTCAGCATTCGATATTTAATATTTTTCGCGTAAAAAATTCGGTGAAAATCAAACTTTTTTCGGCCCAACAAAGTAGGAACCTCCCTTAAGGCCTTAAGCCACTCTAGAGGCCGAAAAAATCGTCAGATAATTGTTAATAACAAATGAACTATGCAACATAAAAAAGTCCTACGTACTTCCATAGACAATGTATTTTTCAAGATATATTCAACATTTCGAGTGAATCGGTTGAAAATTGTCTGAGTTATGTTTTCGGCCAATTTAAAAAATTCCGTTTTGAGATAAACGCTGCACAGCCGCCATCTTGAAATTAATGGCTTCAAAAAAATGATTGTGTACAGTCACTAATATGTATGATAAACACCCTTTTTTGTAATCTCGATTAATTTTGTAGATTTTCTGAAAAAAAAATCCTCAAAAAGCCAATTTCAAAAATGCCGTTTTGAGATAAACGCTGCACAGCCGCCATTTTTAAATTAATCGCTTTAAAAAAATTGTATTGTATACAGTCACTGATATGTATGATGAACACCCTTTTTTGTAATCTCGATTTATTTTGTAGTTTTTCTGAGAAAAAAATCACCAAAAAGCCTATTTTTCGGCCTCTAGAGTGGCTTAACCCCTTAAGGCGGGTTATACATTTAGACAGGAAAAAATAAGCAATATTGAGGCATTTTTTAAATTAAGGAATAATTATCCTACAATTATCAAACTTTAGGTGTACCTTAATAGTATATTTAAGTGTACAAAAGAATTTTTTTCAAATTAAGGGGCCAGTCCACTTTGGAGCCACGAAAAAAGGCTATTTTCGCGATTTTTTTTTGAGAATCTTATAAAAGATATGAATATAAAAGTTGTCGGGCTTGATAAATAAAGTCTTGAAATAAATAAAAAAAAATATTCATTTTTAAGTACAGAAACTATAGTTTAACGTAAGGCCTCAAAAATAGGTGGGCTAGGTAGCTCCATCACAACTCGGAAACGGCTTGCCTGAAACAAAAAAATCAAAGTCCATTAGATTCAGTATGACACCAGCTACAAAATGACCCTCGGATATAAAGTTTTATCAAAAAATAAAAATATGGCAGATGAAAAACGAAAGAAGTTAAAAAAAAACGCGTTTTTTTCGCAGTTTTTCGCAAAAAAAAGAGTAAGAATCAAAATTTCAAAACCATCGAAGGTCATCTTGTTGCGAATAATGTTTACAATCTACATATGTAGTTCTATCGTTTAAAGAAGAAAAAAAAGAAATCGATTTTTTTATCGTTGTAAATGTATATATATCCCGCCTTAACAATAGTTACATTGCAACAGAGAGAGTAGAAAGACCGATAATCGCGGAAATTTCGGCCCAAGTGTCTTCATGATTTACTATCGCTGAGTATACCTGAGTCATCGTCACGTAACATTGTGAGGGCAAGGGAAAATATATTTATTTACCATTGTCATTGTTCGTGCGTTTAGATGACTCGATTTTTCCCCACGGTTGTTCCGGAGCCTTGCAAAACGCTTGCCAGTAGATTGGAGGGAGAACGCGCGAAATCTCCAAATGTCAGTTGCTTTCCGTTTGCGAGGCTGAATAGGCATCAGCCGGCGGTTGTCGCATTCGGTTGTCGCGATGAAGAGGATCTTCCTTTCTATATTCGCAGCGGCACCGTCGTGCGATTTAATTTTGTTTTTTCCCTCGCCCTTAATGAGATAAAAAATTGTGGCCCGGTGGCGTAAAATCAGAAAAGCAATTAAAGCAATTATTTTATTAAATTTTGAAATTATTTTCGTATTGGAAGAATTGATTTTCCAACGCTCCAGGATGGATAGGCACAAGTTTAATTAATAATGAATCGACACGGAACCGGAAGTTGCAGGGTCGAAGAAACTCGAAGTTGCGAATTGTCCGATACCGGAAGAACAAAAAATTGCGATACGCCTAGCGGGCGCGTATTACGAATATTGTGATTTTTTTTTACGAATTTACCATCGAAATTGGCGGAAAAAACATTCGGGTCCGTTTTTTCGTGGCGATGAAATTCGACGGGCTCAAATACGATAAAAGTTCCGACGCGTTTCAGAAGGAAGAAATTGCAACTTGATCGTGCTCTTGTTTGACAAGTCTCGTCAATTGTCGGCCAATTTTCCTCTGACGAAATGACACGCACGGAGAATCCCACGGAGTCGAGCAGGTAATCAATTCAGTTCATTATTGCGAATTCGAGACGAGTTTATGGGTGACAGTCCTGGAGCCAGGTTAATTTTTTCGCGCCACGTGTTCACGGTCGTGGAGCGTTCGATCTCTCTGCACTGCAATGAAATTTGATGGGCTAAAAAAATTCATTATGATTCTGGAACCTCCGTAAAAATTGATTATTATTTATAGTTAGTTTAAAAGAAATTTAATACTTTTTTTTATTGAAGGAAATTTAATATAATTTATACCAAATTGATAAAGCTCGGAGTCGTGAAATTACGAAGTTTATTATAGATGCAGAACGTGGGTTGGGATTTGGATTTGTACTGAATAAAATAACATTAGTATTTGCAAAATGTAAAATATTAACGTAAGAAAAGAGGAGGAAATGAGAATTAAATTCGTATTATTTCAATCATATTCTATATTAGTTTAAAAAATATTAAACAGCGCGCTATATAAATAAAATATGAATAGATTTAAAAAAATGACATTCGATATAAATTGGATAATAAAAATGTCGAATACAATGATATACATATTCGTAAAGTGTACAATATTAATATTGGATAGAATAACAAATTGAGTATCAAATTCGTATCGTTCAATTAATATTCTATATTACTTTTAAAATATTAAACTGAGCGATAGATAAATGAAAAATATATATATCGATAACTTTTAGAAATTAAAGAAAAGATTGATGAAATAATTAAAATATCGATATGTTGAGGTGCTGAAATTATTATTTCACTTCGCTCAACTTTTCAATATTTTTGTTTTTCAATTGACATTCAATATTTTATTTTCTAATAATATATATTGTATTCGTATATTGTGTTATTTTTTAAAAATATATACGTGTGCGCATATATATCTGTATAAATTTAATATTAGATGAAATAATTAAGTATATTGATAAAAAATAATAATGTAATACCTAATACTTCTAATATAGATATAAAATGTTTATTTTATTAATACGTTTATACTCTCATTTAATACGCAATTGCCTTATCTATTTACATCGAATTTTCTAATCTAATAAAATGAAATTTCAGTATTTCAATATTAATTGGTAATTAATCAACCAAAAATACCATTAATATATTCTCATCAATTATAAATTTATCCATCGTATCATAATCATTACTATTTTTTTTGCTGGTTACAAACGTCACTTGATGTAATTCCATTTGATTAAATTTCTCATCGTTTCGTTATTATTCGTTTTAATTCATTTTATTCAATTATTGTCCCGGACTGATCGAGCTTTTTCTGTCGGGTATCGATTTTTTCCTGGTCCATTCTTGTATCGTGTCCAACTGTCTGTGCTGATACAGCCGGCATGTACTTTCACTTTACTTTTCTGCAGTACGTCACGTCTCGCCAAAAACGTAAACAAGTGCAGCCTCTGCACATCGATTACGTGTGCATGCATACATATATATTAATTTTTCTTTCATTAGTACTCATCGCAGAATATGAACCAAGAGAAACTGAAAAATTTTGAAAATCGATAAAACGGTACGATTTGAAACAAAAAGATTGAATTTTCCAAAAAATGGCAACTTTTTGCAATAAAAAATACTTTTTTTAAATTCTAAAAAACATGTCATGTTTCAGACACTAAGGTTAGCAAAATTTATACCAAATTTAATCAGAATGAGTCGATTAGTTTTTGAGCAATACGTCAGGCCAGTTCTGAAAATGCAGTTTAGAAGATCGCACCATACCTCCGCCATTTTTAAAGGTTAATTAAAAAATACCATGGAGCAGCCAAAATTAGTAATAAAACATACCCTGAGCCTCAAAACTGGCGAAGAAATATTAACCCTTCGTTGTCACACTCCCCTAGAGAAACATGTTTGTCACACTGGGTCGAATTGACCCAGTCTATTTTCAAATTGTTGATACACGAAACCTATCAGTCGGATGATCATGAAAAAATTCACGAATATACTTTAAATATTCCATATTATGTGCCAAAAATTGTAACATCAAAAATCAGTCAGCACGTGGAAAAAAATATCGTAAAGTAAAATGAGGACTCCGATTAAACGCCCAGTAACAACGGAGGGTTAAAAAAAATGAAAATCAGCAAATTTTTTCCTCGCCCTTAAAGAGATTACAATTGTCTTTTTGTTAACAGCACGAAAAAAAAATTGAAATAAATTTTTGCCGCTCGGCTTCGCACACCAGAGTATCAATTTGACAGCTTTACGATTATTTGACGTGCCATTGTTACAGAAAAATGAACTTTTTCACAAGATATTAAACGTCTCAAAACACAATTCACGAATAAATCATTATTTACCGATGTGGCCCAGTTTGCATTGCTGCTTTGTGTTTATGACACTCCGTCCGAGTTTGTCACGTTCCATGTAAAAATACGGCGCGTTTTCTTCTCTCCAAATACAGCCGACAATACTCTAAATATTGAAGGAATTTATGTAATCTCCTGTTACCTAATTCATACAACCTACTGCTACAGAATTCCGTTCGAATTAAGTGCAATAATGCGAATAAAAAGGAATAATATATATTGATAAATTCACGCTTAACGAGCGGAAAAAATGGTAGTCGACAATTCTATTGCCATGCAAAGAAATTGACAATCGCCACAGGCGAGAGAGAAGACATTTTTTTGCACGTTCATTCAGCTGTGTTCCAAATTAGGATGTATTTATTACAAGCGTTTAGTATTCTGTTTTTTCATTCGATAATAATTAGTCGAACGAATACTTTTCCTGCGCCAAAAAAAAAAAAACATATTTATCAACGAACAGACGCACTACGGAATAAGATTAAAAGCAGTTTTTTATTGTAAAAAATATTGCAAGAAATAAAATAAAAATTATAATTTTTTTTTCTTAGTACGACTTTCATTGACCCGATCTGCGGTTCCCTATCTTACTATATATCGATATGAAAATAAAATAAAAGGTAAAATATATATATTGATTTTTTCAAGCATATTTTTATTATTACATGAGCATATATTGATATAAAATTTTGGGGAAAATGGGATAAAGTGGCACGGAAAAAGGGGAAGCATTATTATCTAGGGTCATTCTTTTTATCCAGCTATTTATATAGGAATTGATTTATTATCTGGTCCTCACACGACGGAAAAATTTAAAAAAAAAATGAGGTCTCAAATTGTACAGTCGTACTATTGTAACAGTAATCTTGGAAGAAGATGAGATTAAGGGGCTATGGGGCCGTCCATATATTACGTCATCGATTTTGGCTGATTTTTAACCCCCCCCCCAAAATCATCCTATCCTTCCTATCGTCATAATCCAATTATCGTCACCGTCATCCAACGATCAGACCCCCCCCCCTCTATTTTAAAATGACGTAATTTATGGACCGCCCGTAATTTATGGATGATGTAATTTATGGAGTGAACGCTAAAAATTTGGGTGATTTTCGGGGATTTTTTGGAAGAAAAGTACTCAATTAAATGTTTCGAAAAATTAAGAATATATTTGGCTATATTTGGCCTATATTACATAATTTTTTCATAGAAAAATATTGAGATCCCAGCGATTTATACGTTGCCTTCGGAGGCGCAAAAAACGTTCCTCCACTGCTGACACGATTCCAGCCGATTAAGTAGCTGAAACCGAAAAAGGAAAAAATGTCTTTAAACTGGAAGGTATTTCCTGTACAATGGCGTAGGATTTTCGAAAAAAATCGAAATCTAACAAAATGGCGTAATTGTGAAAAGAGTCTGTTTTCTTGCCTATGAAATGGTCGATTTCTTCAATGCCAAGTCGTCAATTTTCATCCAATCAAAAATATCCTTCGTCATTGTATAGTAAATATATTCAGTTCAAATTTCAAGTCAATCGGATAATCGCTCTTTGAGTTACAGTGTCAGCAAATTTGAAAACTCTCATTTCGAGAAAAACGCGTTTAAAGATTTAACTATCGATTTTTGCAAGATAAAATGATATTGATATAAATGATATGAATGATAATGATATTCTTGAAAGTATAAACTGTCGAAAAAGGCAAAAAAATCGATTTTTTGAAAGTGTCACACTGGTATAGCTCCTTAAACTTTGCATCGTTGGAACGCAATAAAAATGAATTATTTCACATTACTCAAAAGTCTTATCGTAGATTTCAGCTAAGAAAATTCCGCACCAACTTTTTCAGCATGCTTATTTGAAAATTTATCCTCAAAAACTGCAGAAAATATTTTGAAATACAAATGAAAATAGGGAAACGAAAAATAAAATTGTTGGTGCATTTCAACGATGCAAACTTCAACACCGTGTTAGAAGACGTGACGTCCGGTTGATTCGCTAATTCTATACGTGCGAACAATAATGACACACGAAGAATTTCGAAAAATCAGGCGGTGCACTATTAGAGGAGCGACTCCATGAATAATCAGACATTTTTTCCCACATAGTCGTTGCTCAGTAATGAATACTTGCGTCTACTTCCACAATTGCCGTTGTGCAATCGTTCTCGTCTTCGATTCGAGTATCCCCAAACATTTTGCTTTTTTCGTCAGTGATAAATTATTTTTGCACGTCCTCGATTTTTCACACAAAAACACGTGAACAACGGTCAATAAGTTAGAGATAAAAATTGCAATGTCTTTCCAGCTCGTTGAGAAACGTGCAGTTTCTGATTTCTCTTTCGTACTCGCCGACAGCAAAACTACGTTAAACTGTTGTGCTGTATGAACCTTGAAATTATTGTTTCGACGATGGCGCTTGGCATGTGACGATAGCGCGTCATTTACGAGAAAGACGTTCTAGTCCCGCGACAACGTAATATTCATTTGCCCAGTTGTCCAAGATCGACGTAAAAAAGTACGAAAGAAAATACTATTGATTGATTGATGGAATGTCTATTTCGACGTTGTTGTACTTCAATAATTGCCTCATCCGATATAAACACTTGCCTATTTTTTTCTATTTTTATGTTTCTAATTTAATTTTTTTGCTACTTTATTATTTTTCGGGCGAATATTTACAAGTGGGGCTCCAGCTAAAAAGGGGTTTAAAATTTTTGTACGGAGTTGATGTATTTCAGGGCACTTTGTTTATAATATTTAAGTCGGGGGAAGACAATTTCAACGCTTATTTCAATCCCCAAACGCTTTTTTAATTTGTTTAAGGGGAGATATACACCTAGGAGCCAGAAAAAGATAATTTTCGTGAATTTTTTCAAGGAAAACTATTTGAAATTTCGGATTGGGGTTTTAATTATTTAAAAGTATATACATACAAAAATATGTTTAATTTGCTTTATTTAAAAATATCAAAAATATACAAGGATATTGTATGATCCTTGGAGCGTCGTAAAAAAATTTGCGTATACGGTACCCACTGGCGTTTCTTCAAAAATCATCTGAAAAAAAAAACCAAAAAGATTATTAAATTAGATACTATAATCTAGTACTTGTCATAGCCGATTTTGAAAATATCGATTTATGACAAAATGGCGGACGTTTGAACATAAATAGTGATTTTTGGGCCAAAAATTAGTTATTATTTTGCCTATAAAACAAAAACTAAGTAACGGGAAAAAAAAAATCCTATGACAAGTACTAGATAATGGTGTATAGAATAACCAGAAAAAACCTCAAGGCAACCGGTTCATTGGTTTTCGAGAAATTTTGGGTACCGATTTGAAAAACGTGGTTTTAAGAAAAACGCGTTTGAAAATTTGGGAATAAATAAATCATGAAATTTGTCAACTTACGTGGAATAATCGATACCAGGCCCATAGTGTAGGTCTTCTACGGTCGACGGAATGTTCATAGCTTCTAAATCCTCGACCTCGACCATCTAGGTGTATATCTCTCCTTAACGGTATGGAGGAATGGAGGTTTGGTGATATCGAGTGGGTCAAATGACATGGGTTTCGGTTTGTTTGGGTACAAATCAAATTAGAGTAATAATACAGAAAACGTATTTCAAAAAACGAATATTTTCCGGAAGTATATATATATTTTTTTTTTCTCTTAAAATATCCCTCCCCCATCATAAAACACATAGTGTCATACTGCAGAATAGGCCCGAACACGTGAAAAATTTTTTGGAGCCGATTAGGGCTGGGCCCCACTTGTAAATATTAGGTGTACAAATAAGTTTTAGGACAGTTTTCAAAAAATTCAAGATTTATTAAAAAAGAAGTAAAACACAGTTACTCATCGAAGTAATCTCCATCGCACTAAATGACCTTCAGCCATCTCTCAGGTAACTCGCGGATGCCTTTCGCAAAGAAACTTTCGTCTTGCGAGGTGAGAAATTTAGCGACCCATTTTTCCACTTCTTCAAATGTTTTTAATCGCACGTCAGACAAATCGTTCTGCATTTTCCGGAATAAATGATAATCGGATGGGGCTAAGTTTGGTGAATACGCCGGGTGTGGTACAGCTTCCCATCCAAGCGCTAGTAACGTATCCTTGACCGGTTTACCCACATGAGGCCGCGCGTTGTCATGGAGCAGTTTTACTGGACGTTTTCCTTTACCAGAAAATGGACGTTTCTTCTCAATTTCTTGATTCACTTGCATCAATTGATGACAATAGCGATCGGTAGTAACTGTTTGACCAGGTTTGAGAAGTTCATAATACAGTACGCTTTTCATATCCCACCATATGCACAGCATGACTTTGTTACAATGAACATTGCGCTTTGGCGTGGATGTTGTCGGCTCGCCGGGGTCAACCCAATGATATTTGCGTTTCGGATTATCAAAATAAATCCACTTTTCATCGCCGGTCACAATTTTCCACAAGAAAGACTTTCTATGTTGCTTGTTGTAAAGACTCACACAAATGTTAAGACGGCTGTTTTTATTTTCTTGAGTCAGAAAGTGTGGTACCCACTTTGTTCCTTTTCGAATCTTACCCATTGCTTTTAAACGATAAGAAACAGTTTGTTGAGTTACTCCAAGCTGTTCCGAAAGTTGTTTCTCCGTCTGACAAGAGTTTTCATTCAGCAACGCTTGCAGTTCCTGACCGTCCACCTTTACAGGAGGCCCCGTGCGTTCACGGTCACTAACGTCGAAATCACCTTCTTTGAATCGCTTATACCAATACTCATATTTACTTTTAGATACAATGTTGTCTCCAAAAACAGAACATATCGATTCACACGCTTTCCTAACACTTTTTCCTTGATGGAATTCATAGCGAATGCAGTGTCTAATAAATAGCTTATCGGTCTGCATGTTTAATTTACAGAATTTATAGGTTATGTTTATGACTCTTTTACGTTTCGATACTACATATCAAGCGCCATCTATGATAAGTGAGCGGGACTTTTGAATTAATTTAGAATATCTGTTATGATACAAAATCGAAGTGTCCTAAAACTTATTTGTACACCTAATATTTACCATTTTTCGTTACGATTTTTTTTGCAATTTCCTTATTTTTGTGGTTATATTGTTATTTTTTGTAATGATTTTTTTGGATAACATTACTTCTTGAAATACATTTTTCCAGATTTTCCGCTGTTTATTTTTTACTTATTTCCTGAGCTTTTTCTGCACGTACATATATGCATTGAGTCTTCTACCTTCTATTTTTTTTTCAGCGTCGATGGACAGTCAAAACCCGCTGAATTGAAGCAGAGTCGCAAGACCTCATTGATACCCGTGTCACTTCTCAGACAAGGTTTTCCTCAAATATGTGCGGTGAGCGCGAAGAACCTTCTTCTCATCACTTTAGGCACGGCCACAGGATTCCCGACGATTCTTCTTCCAGCTTTGCAGAAGGAGAATCCGGATATTCCGGTCACCCTCGAGGATTTAACGTGGATAGGTCAGTGTTATTGCATGTATACTGGTTCTCGATAACATCGAAAAACCGGAATATCGCACCGAAAATCTGATATTTCAATCGAATAATACCGACATTTCGATATCAGGGTTGAAAAAATAAAAATATAATTATATTAGAACGTTGAATAAGTAGTTTAAGGGGCTATACCAGTGTGAACGCTGAAAATTTCGGTGATTTTCGGGAATTTTATGGAAGAAAAGTACTCAATTAAATGTTTCGGAAAATTGAGAATATATTTGGCTATATTTTACCTATATTACATAATTTTTTCATATAAAAATATTGAAATCCAAGCGACTTATGTGCTGCCTTCGAAGGCGCCAAAAAAGAAGTTCCTCCACTGCTGACATGATTCCGGCCGATTGAGTAGCTGAAACCGAAAAAGGAAAAAATGTCGTTAAACTGAAAGGTATTTCCCGTAAAATGACGTAGGCTTTTCGAAAAATATCAAAATCTAACAAAATGGCGTAGTTATGAAAAAAAGTATGTTTTCTTGCTTATAAAATGGTCGTTTTTTTCAATGCCGAATCGTCAATTTTCATCGAATCAAAAATATCCTACGTCATTGCAGAGTAAATATATTCAAGAGTACTCAGTTCAAATTTCCAGTCAATCGGATAATTGCTCTTTGAGTTACAATGTCAGCAAATTTGGAAAATCTCATTTCGAGAAAAACGCGTTTACAGATTTAACTATCGATGTTTGCAAGATAAAATGGAATTTACCATAAAAACGGCTAATCAGCTATACCTGGCCCATACAATGGACTGTCGAAAAAGGCAACAAAAAAATCGTTTTTTTTTCATGTGTATAGACCCTTAAACTGTCTTCACATTTTAGACGCTAAAAAAGACTCTTATTATAGATATTGATATAAAAGTTATTACACTTAATAAATACATTTTTTTTAAATTCAATTATCTATGTAACCCGAACAAACTTTAAACGCGTTTTTTTCTCGCAATAACGTTTTTCAACTGCTTGTTGATAAAATCTTCGAAACTACTGAACCGATTCTTATGAAATGTTAACCACATATTCTTTACAACTATAGCTATAGCGCATATCAAGGATTTAAAAAAAAATTTATATTTATTATTTTTTTTGTCTAAAATGGTGAAAAAACACGTTTTTTTTTCGAAAATGTCCGCAATTTTCTTATTTTTGCATATATCAAAAATCGTATGATATGCGTTATAGCCATTAACATACTGAATGTAAAACCGTTTGATTTTTTTGTTTCGGATGATCCATCTCTGAGATTTCATCAACAGCGCAAACGTACAATTTTTTAGGACATTTTTTTAACTACCATTTTCGTCTATAAATAGTGAATTAAATGAACAAACAATTTTTTTTAAATGTATTTTGAAAGTGTGCTTATTAAGTGTAACAACTTTTAAATCAACATCTATAATATAACCCTATACATTTTTTAATGAAAATAGCCTTTTTTAGCGTCTGAAGTGAAAAGACCCCTTAAAATGGTAACGCATCTATAAAGAAGTACCACAAGAAAGCTTGCAATTCAGTGTATGCAATTTCCCCGAAGAGTAAACAACTTTTTTTGTTCATAGTGTTAAACATGTCAAATTTCGTGCCAAAAAGAGTATTTGCGTGCCAAAAAGAGTATTTGCTGCACTAATTGATTTAAAAAAAATCTCTAGCTGAAGAACACAGAATTCTTGTTGAGACTTATGGCGACCATGCTCTGTCGGAAACAACATGCACAGATTGGTTTAGGTGCTTTAAAAATAATGATTTTGGTGTGTTGAATGGGAGGCATTGCTCCATGAAGACGCATGTCTGACGCTTGCTGAACTTGCAGAATCATTAGGAGTTGGCGTCACGACATACGGGGGGCTCGTTTGTTAACCCCAACATCTATAAAGATCCCCCCCCCCCCCAAGGGGGGCTCACGCCATACGGGGGGCTCGTTTTTAATCCCAACATCGATAAAGATGCCCTCCCCCCCAAGGGGGGCGTCGCAACATTCGGGGGCCCGTTTTTTACTTGAATATCAATAAAGATGTGTCAGGGGACGCGGTCATCTTTTTCGCAGAAAGGGGGCTTTATAAAACAAAGTTTGGGACCCTCTGCTCTCGACCAGGGTTTCTCAACCTGGGGTCCGCGAGCATGTCCAAAGGGGTCCGCGGACAACAAGAATACAGATGCAAAAGTGACGAACCCAAGGCCTAGGGGGTCCGCCGTTAAAGGGGGGAGAGGCCTCTAAGGGTCCCCCGATAAAAAAGGTTGAGGAAGGCTGCTCTAGACTATTGATTTTCGATATGGCGGGCTCGCCCCTCCGAGGGTGGGGGGCGTGATGACATCTAAAGGCTGGCGAGGCGAACTGATAGTGAGAGAGGTTGCTTGAAGTTAAAAGACAGACACAGGATAATTTGTAAGAATTATAAAATTGCAATGGGGAGGGGGTGGAGCATTTTCATCTTAAGTAGTGGGGGGCGGGGGGGGGGGGGGGGGGGGGCAGGTAGAAAAGACTTTGGGAACCCCTGCTCTAGACAGTGCCTCACGACGTGATCTTTTGGTCAAGAAGATACGTTGCACATTTTACACAATTTTTCACGGTAACCCCAATACATTCCGGAGTTGCAGTTTGTTGGAAGGCAGCCTGCAGCGCGCCTAATCGATCCGCGAATGACACTTTGTCAACAGGTAGCATTACGCTTGCGGCTGGACCGTTGGGTTGCTTGGCCAGTGGGCCTATATCCGAATACATGGGGAGGAAGAGAGCAATGTTGATATCGAACATCCCTTACATCGTTGGTTGGGTGATGATTTACTACGCCGAGACGCCACTTATGCTCTACATTCCTATGGCGCTGACGGGATTCGTCAGCGGTCTGGTCGAGGGACCCATCTTGACCTACGTCTCCGAAGTGACTCAGCCTCACCTTCGTGGCTTGCTATCGGCGACCGCCTCGCTCGCCGTAATCCTAGGTGTATTCATGCAGTTCCTTGCTGGTAGCTTCGTCGACTGGAGACGCCTGGCGCTCCTTAATATCGCATTTCCGGTTCTGTGCGTTTTGGCACTCTTGATGGTCCCGGAAAGTCCTTACTGGTTAGCAGGTACGTTGGGGGGGCTTTGGAACTTGGCTGGGCATCGGGAAGAGGCTTGAACAGCTGGCGAGACCTGAGGGCCTGAACCCATTCGGGTGTACAGGGTGTTTAAGATGAAGCGTTAGAAGCTTATGTACCAGAAAGTACTGATTGTAGTGAAAAATACTTCAAATAAAAGTTGCTTCGATTCGAGAATGGAAAAATATGGCAATGTCAATTTGACTTCGGCTACTATATAGGGAGTCCCATTCGAAGTGTTACAAGCCCCTGTCTTGGAAAATACGGATGATGATGAAAATGTTTCAAATAGAAATGGTATGGTCATGGGAAAAATATGGTAATGTCAATTTGACCTTAGGCATAACCTCCAAGGTCATATGAGGGTCAACGCCGATTTTTTTAAATGGCAAACCTTATTTTTTTATTCCATATCCTTCTAGCTTAGCTCGAGAGCTTTTGAAATTACAATGGACGAGCATTTTTTTACCGATTCATTTTTCAATTACGAGACTCAAAAGCTACAATGCCGGAACTGAAAAACTACTCGACCGATAAAATACATATCCACAGCGTTTTGAAAAGCGCTTGAGCTGAGCTACAAGAATATACAATAAAAAATTCGGTCTCCCATTATAAATTTCGAAGCTGACCTTCATATGACCTTGGCAGTCATCCCCAAGGTCGAACGGACAATCCTATCTTCATCTTCTCTTGAACCGAAAGAACTTTTGCTTAAAACAATTTTTATTACAATCCGTACTTTCGGAAGTATAAGCTTGTAACACGTTATCAGAGTCTATACAGGGTGTCCTAATCGAAGTGTTCCAAGCTCATATCGCGGAAAGTGTGCATTGTGATAAAAAATGTTTCGAACAAAAGTTGTTCGGTTCAGAGAGGGGAATAAAATAGGACTCGCGGTTTGACCTTTGATGTAATCGCTGAGGTCACGGGAAGGTCAACGTCCAAATTTCAATGGGAACCCACATTTTATATCGTATATTCTTATAGCTCATCACGAGGGCTTTACAAAACACTACAAATAAGTATTTTTTAATCGAGTACTTTTTTCGCTACGACTCTTTTGTCATTTTCAAAGGTAAAGGACGTTTGAAGGACGCCGAGAGCGCGCTCCGCTATCTCCGAGGATGGGTGGGTGCGCCACACGTGCAGGATGAACTGCGAACGGTCGTAGCGACGGTCGAGGAATCCTCCGGCCGGAAGATCAGCGAGGAGGGCAAGCCGGAGAAATTTTGGGAGCCTTACTTCCGGAAATCGGTGCTGATGCCGTTTCTACTCGTGTCGATTGGCTTCTTCGGCGATGCTTTCGGCGGTGCGACCACTCTGCAGACCTACGCGGTCTCCATTTTCGAGACATACAACGCACCCATCGACAAATACACCGCAACAGTTTGCCTCGGCGTTGCGGAAATATTGGGCACCGTCGTTTGCGTAATGGCGATACACTTTACGGGCAAGAGAAAAATGACGTTCGTGTCGATCGCCGGCACGGGCATTTGCTTCGCGACCTGCTCCGGCTATTCGTATCTATTGAGTTACGAAATGATCGATCCTGAAAAATGGACGTGGATTCCGACTTCGTTTCTCATCGGAGCTGCGTTTCTCTCGTACACCGGCGTTAAACTGGTCGCCTGGATCCTCATCGGCGAGGTCTTCCCCGTCGCGGTACGTTGACGAGGCGTTTCTATCGTTATCTCACTTTTATTGTTTTTTTTTCAATTTAATTATAGTTCTTATTTATTTATAATTTTGATGTTTATGTTTATTATTTATGCTTTTATGTTTACATTAATCTTTTTATTTTTTCGTGACTATTATTCACTTTTAAATATTACTAATATTGTTTCTGTTGCTGAATTATTATTATTTATTTATTATTATTATTTTCATTCGTTTTCTCGAATTTTTAATATACTCTATGAATTCTATTATATTTTATTGATAATAATTTTGTTCACTATTTCAGTTATTGTTCTTATTTGTCTTTTTTCGTTGTGACGATTTTTGAAAATTTAGTTTCGGTTTTAACATGATTTTTTTTCACTTTCTTATTATTTTATTATTTTTGTTTCGTTAATGATGAATTATGTTGCTTAATACACTTTCAACTATTTTGCTATTCGTAATATTTATCCTCTCAGAATTATTGGTTAATAATTATGCATTTGGCTGGTATGTCTGAATTTAGTATTAGTACGTAATTTTTTACCACATTTTCAAGCACAAAACAAATTCGGTTCCATCGATCATTTAAACTCTAGAGCACATTATTTAATTCCGTAATTTTTCTCATTCGTGTCATTTCATTTTTTTTTCTTTTTATCCCAAATAAATAAAAGTCCATCTTTAACCAAAACAAATTAAAATTACATTAATTAAAAAAAAATCATGAGTGATTTTTTCCCAAAAGTTTTATATTTTTCAAGTGCATATTTTTTCTGTATACAAAATGCTGATGAATCCTAAAAATATTCAATTTTTTTTCAGCCCAAACAAATTAAAGTCAAATTGACTTTTTTAAAATTCATTATAATTGATATTTCTTTTCGGAACGTTTTATATTGTTTCAGTGCATACTTTTCTTTATAAAAATACTAACAAAACGATTTTTCCAAAATAAAAAATCTACAGATATTGCACATAGTGCAGTTATTTTATGGCATTGAAAATGTAATCAGACTTTTCGGGTAATCAAAATCCGGTACATGTTGATGATATGAGTTGGTTTTTATTATTTTTAAAAAAACGTTGATGCGTCGAAGTGTATAAATGAGTTTGTTTGGGGTTGTTTCAGTTTGTTTGGGATCGATTGAGGTTGTTTGGATTAGCTTGGGTTTGTTTGGTTGGGATTTGTTTGTATAATAATTGTCATGTAATATATTTGTCATGTAATATGTTGTCATATAATATACATGTCATATAATATACATGTTATGTAATATACATGTCATATAATATAAATGTCATATAATATACATGTCATGTAATATACATGTCATGTAATATGTATAATAATTATCATGTAATATATTTGTAATATAAGGTACAATATAGTTTTCAAATTAATAACAATATTAGAATTGGGTGGAGAGAGAGAATTTTCAACCAATCACAGGCGAATATTCAGCCTGTGTTTGGCTGAATGCCTGTGATGTTGCAGCTCCCCCCACTCTACTACAACACAGTGGCAATGGAGTGGGGGCAGCGTTAGTTTCGCGTGACATTCAGCTAACTCAGACCCCTACATCCAGCCTACCTCAACAAACATATACTGTTTTAAAAGCATTTTCAATGCTCAAAGCAATAAAGTATTCGTGCTTCAATGAAGGCGGGATATACATTTAGACAGGACAAAAAGCAATATTGAGGGATTTTTGAAACTATGAAGTAATTATTCTACAATTATCAAACTTTAGGTATACTTTAATAGTATATTAAAGTATACAAAACAATTTTTTTAATTAATTCATCATCAAAAATGGCGGATCTGTGGCAGAGTGTTACAGCAAGGTCGCCGCGGGAGTTGCGAATCGGCGTGCAGTCTAGCTTCCCGTAGACTTTGATTTGCAAAAAAGTTTAAACATTTTTCAGTCAGAACATGTATAGTTTAATTGACGGTAATTAAAACGAAGGAAATGCAAATTTGAGAAAATGGCACGCATTTGCAACAAAAAATAAACATTTCACGCAACATTTCTGTAAAATTTGGATTAAAAAAGTCGTTTTTTTTCCAATCTTTCAAAAACAATTCTCGTCAAGAAGGTACCAATATTATTAATATTTCTATCAAGTTTCAACTCAATCGGCTTAAGGGGAGATATACACCTCGGAGCCGGAAAAAGGTTATATTTGTGAATTTTTTCAAGGAAAACTATTGGGAATTTCGGATTGGGGTTTTAATTATCTAAAAGTATATACATACAAAAATATGTTTAATTTTCTTTATTTAAAAATGTCGAACATATACAAGGATATTGTATGATCCTTGGAGCTTCGTAAAAAAATCTGCGTATACGGTATCCACTGACGTTTCTGTTCAATATTTCGAGAAAAAAAAATAATTATTGTGTTCCTATAGTTAAAAATGTTGTCATAAAAATTATTTGCATTATAAATATTAATATTTCATATTGTTTATGTTATCTTCATTAACAAGTAAAAGTGTTGGTTCATTCATAACTAATTAAAAACTTTGTTCGATTAAAAATTACTTCCAAATAAAAAATTGTGTTGCAGTATTATTTTAAATATGCCGCGCAAACTCACGTCATTGGATACGTGGAACGATGCGTGTTGCCGTATGTCTTCTTATTATAGGTGACAAATATTTTTTACGGAAAATTATTCTGTGTAAATGTCAATGCAGACCCTGCAGTGTTAAAAGTTGCAATTTTAAAACCCATTATCTCCCAATCTAAATAGTCGACCGTTCTAAAATTTCACTCAAACATGCATAATGATATGAACAATGACCGGTTAAAATTTGAACAGAATCTATAGAAATCAAGATTGCGCGCTCGTACTACCTTAAGGATAACTGCTCTTTGAGTTACAATGTCAGCAAATTTGAAAAATCTCATTTCGAGAAAAACGCGTTTAAAGATTTAACTATCGATTTTTGCAAGATAAAATGATATTGATATAAATTATATAAATGATGATGATATTCTTGAAAGTATGAATTGTCGCAAAAGGCAACAAATTTATTTTTCGAAAGTGTCACACTGGTGACTTAATAGTTTTTTTTAGTAATCCTGCACCCGAATATCGATAATGCAGTTTTGAGAAAAACGCGCATAAAGTTCATGCCCGCTCCGAATCCGAGCGGTGAGGCATAGCGTTGACGGGCTGTAACGTTTGAAGTTTTTCGAATTTCGCTTTGAAACTTTGGGAAAATATTCTACATATATAGTTCTATCGTTGAAACAAAAAAATCCTTTTTTTTCGTTGTAAATGTATATTTCGCCTTAAAAATGATGACTGCACCGAGAATTTCTCGGTTGAAGAATAAACGATTATTATTAAATTGAAAAACAATTCCCAATAAACACAGTTCTGTACCGGCAATGTAATGGCAAAGTAACTGAAAATAACAAGTAATGTTTACCGGATAGTACATGCAACTTACATGTAAGTTGCTATTCCCCACTCATGAGTATTACTCGTTATGTAATATTTTATGTAACCGTTACATTTTTGTTATGTTACTTGTTTTTGTTGTACAATGCAACTGCTATGTAACGGAAATGTAACGGTAACGTTAACGAAAGTAACAAGTTATATTACTCGAATATTACATGCAACTTACGTGTAAGTTCGTATTTCCTACTCATAAGTATTACTGGTTATGTACCGTCTTATGTAACCGTTTTACTTCAGTTACGTTACTGGTTCGTTGTGCAATGTAACTGTAATATATTAAGTAGCACAATAGTTACGTAACTGCAATTTCAAAATGTAATATAACAGTGAACCTAGCTGGTACCTATCAGCTGATATAAGTGCAATATAACATTAACTTGAACAGTTATTTAATGGTTGATATGAATGTTATATTACAAGTACATCAGTGGTAGATAACAGTTTATGTAAATGTTGTGTTACATTCACATGTATGTTTACGTAACAGTTGAAGTAAATTTAATGTTGTATTAACACGAAGGGTTATGTGAGAGCTGAGATAACTGTAATATTATGGTAACACGAATTATAATACATTTGGTATAAATGCAACATTACAGTGTTCTCAATTGTTATATTATGTTATGTATGTTGAAAATACAAATAATTTGACACTGTGGTTCAATTATAATTTTCCACCAAGCTATATTCGTAATTACTGTGAAAATATAATTAGTTATTGATTATATTCGACCTTATACATTTTATTGCTTCATGAATACCTTTGAAGTATTTTTATGAAATACATTGCTAAATTTCAAAGTATAATTAAGCCATAATGTAATTTTAAATATTTCCATTGCGTCTCTTAATGGATAAAAAATGATTAATAGTCAACATAATATATATATATATATATGGAAAAGTAAAGTTTTTTATTTTATAATAATTATGATGAACTATACATCGTTTTTTACTTTGCCGATCGACTAGATACTATACGATATAATCGCACTAATCGTAGTAATCAACTTGTTGCAAGGCGAGAGCTAAATGGCGAATTCTACTTGCAGGTCCGTTCCAGCGCTACCGGAATCTCAGCCGCGTTAGGCTACATTTTTTACACAATAGCGAACAAAGTATATTTGTACATGATAAACTCGATGGAAATCTCCGGAACGTTCCTGTTCTACACGGCCATGAATCTCCTAGTTGGCATTATTCTGTACTTCATGATGCCGGAAACTGAGGGTCGAACGCTCAAGGAAATTCAGGATCACTATCTAGGCATAATAAATCTGAAGGACAAACCGAAGAAAGAAACACTGCCGTTTAAGGAACAATGGACCGCTTCGAATCCGAACTTTGTCTCCGACGACACGGAGAGCAGACTGTGAGTCCTCGATGATGGGTCTCGTCGAGTGCAAATTTCAAGGGTCAAGAAATCTTTTCTTTTTTCTTGTCTTTGGAAAATCGTCTTTTATGATCAGCGAATTTTCGTTCTGTAACAAAAAAAAACGAGGTCACCAGCAAAAAATGTATATATATGCGAGACAACGTTTCGATTTTTTCAATCTCGGAAAATCGACTGGAATGTTAAATTTGTTTACTAGCAAATTAGAACCGAATTTTATTGTCAATTTATTCCGACTGTATCGTGAATTTTCTTTTTCTGACGAAATTTCATGAGACTGCAAAAAGTTAAATAAAAAAATATATCTGGATATTTAAAACTGTTATTTGTTTCACATATATATGCAAACCGATTGAGTAGCAAGCGGCCTGGCGTTGTTGTGCTGCTGAATCAACTTGTCATGGCAATACTTCACTTCCGGCCTCTTCTCGTGCAGAGCTCGCGTCAAAGGCATCACTTGCAGTCGCTAACGATCCCCAGTGATGGTCTCCGACGTTTTCAGCTGCTCGTAATATAGGACACCTTTCTTTTGGCTGGTTTTCCGCGGTCTTTGTTGTCCGTAGTGAAATCACCACTTTGGAAGCAGCGAAAGCACTTTTTACACGTTCCACTCGATGGAGGAGGTTTCGGCATACACTGCCTCTAGCAAATGATGCGTTTCCGCGGCCGATTTCATTGCCAGGAAATAATAGAGCATAAGTTTCCGTAAATATGACTTATTCGGAAAAAAACTTGCTGTTGTGGAGACAATTAAAATAGACGACATAGCACAAATGTCACCTATAGTGTTTTAGAGGGATTCTTTGAACCTATCATCGTTTGTGCTGCCAACTTTCAATTTAAGGAAAAAGTGTACCTAACGCCATCTATTGCCAGCTGACGGTTTCATATGCAACCAATTTTCACGTATATGAACGGGGCCCTTTTAACCTTTTACTTCTAGCGTTTTAGCGGAACTCTATGAGCATGTCATCATGTGTATTGCCAACTTCCAATTCGAGGAAATAGTGTACCTAATGCCATCTATTTCCAGCTGACGGTTTCATATGCAACTACTTATCATGTATATGAACGGGGTCCTTTTAGCCTTTTACTTATAGCGTTATGTCGGGACACTATGGGCATGTCATCATGTGTATTGCCACCTTCTAATTCGACAAAATAGTGTACCTAATGCCATCTATTGCCAGCTGACGGTTTCATATGCAACCACTTATCATGTATATGAACCTTTTAGCCTTTCACTTATAGCGTTTTAGCGGGACTCTATGGTCATGTCATCATGTGTATTGCCAACTTCTAATTCGAGAAAATAGTGTACCTATCGCCATCTATTGCCAGCTGACGGTTTCATATGCAACTACCTATCATGCATATGAGTGGGCCTTTTTAGTATTTTACCTATAGCGTTATATCGGGAATCTATGGGCATGTCATCATGTGTATTGGCAACTTCTAATTCGAGAAAACAGTGTACCCATAGCCATCTATTGCCAGCTGGCGGTTTCATATGCAACTACTTATCATGTATATGAACGGGGCCCTTTTAGCCTTTTACTTATAGCGTTTTAGCAGGACTCTATGAGCCTGTTATCATGTGTATTGCCAACTTCTAATGCGAGGAAATAGTGTACCTAACGTCATAAACTGCCAGCTGGCGGTTTCATATGCAACTACTTATCATGTATATGAACGGAGCCCTTTAAGCCTTTTACTTATAACGTTTTAGCGGGACTCTATGGGCATGTCATCATGTGTATTGCCAACTTCTAATTCGAGGAAATAGTGTACCTAATGCCATCTATTGCCAGCTAATGGTTTCATCTGCAACCACTTATCATGTATATGAACCTTTTAGCCTTTCACTTATAGCGTTTAGCGCGACTCTATGGGCGTGTCATCATGTGTATTGCCAACTTTTAACTCGAGAAAATAGTGTGCCTAACGTCATAAATTGCCAGCTGGGGGTTTCATATGCAACTACTTATCATGTATATGAACGGAGCCCTTTAAACTTTTTACTTATAGCGTTTTAGCGGAACTCTATGAGCATGTCATCATGTGCATTATCAACTTCCAATTCGACAGAACAGTGTACCTAATGCCATCTATTGCCAGCTGACGGTTTCATATGCAACCACTTATCATGTATATGAACCTTTTAGCCTTTTACTTATATCGTTATATCGGGACTCTATGGGCATGTCATCATGTGTATTGCCAACTTCTAATTCGAGAAAACAGTGTACCTAATGCCATCTATTACCAGCTGACGGTTTTATATGCAACCACTTTTCACGTATATGAACGGGGCCCTTTTAGCCTTTTACTTATAGCGTTTTAGCGGAACTCTATGAGCATGTCATCATGTGTATTGCCAACTTCCAATTCGAGGAAATAGTGTACCTAACGCCATCTATTGCCGGCTGGCGGTTTCATATGCAACTACTTATCATGCATATGAACGGGGTCCTTTTAGCCTTTTACTTATAGCGTTTTAGCGGGACTTTATGGGCCTGTTATCATGTGTATTGCCAACTTCTAATGCGAGGAAATAGTGTACCTAACGTCATAAATCGCCAGCTGGCGGTTTCATATGCAACTACTTATCATGTATATGAACGGAGCCCTTTAAGCCTTTTACTTATAGCGTTTTAGCGGGACTCTATGGGCATGTCATCATGTGTATTGCCAACTTTCAATTCGAGAAAATAGTGCACTCAACGCCATCTATCTCCAGCAGGCAGATTCATGCACAATCACCTAATCACTCTGCTCCGATTTCCATCGGAATTTTTCCTTCCATATGGAGGAATTTAATCACGGCTTGGTACTCCCATTATCCATTGCTGACATAGTGTCACTTCGTTAGCTGTCAGATACAAACTACTCGCGATTATTCGTGACTTATTTGGAACAAAACTTACTATGGTGGAGACCTTCAAAATAGATTATAGTAACGCATCGCACAAATATCATCTATAGCGTTTTAGTGACACTCTTTGCACCTATCATCGTTTGTACAGGCAGCTTTTAATTCGCGAAAATAGTACACCCAACGCCATCTATCTTCAGTAGGCGGTTTCATACGCAACCACCCAATCATTCAGCTACAATTTCCATCGGAGTTTCTTCTAAATGGAGAAATTCAATCGCCGCGCGGCACTCCAATTATACATTGCTAACATTGTTCCACTTCAATGGCTGTCAGATACAAACTACTCGATAGAAACCCGACTTGGCTCTTTGTGTTGCTCTTAATGCCATCGTTTCCACAGAGATCGCCTGAAATCTTGCTCCTTCTTGTTCGGAAACTTTTCAATCTACACTCTGATAGATAGGTACGAAGAATTATCGGCGCGCGGTCGTAAAATCCGGATCTTGATGGTTTTGTGAAATCTGCGATCATCCGGTTATCGATGCAACTCTCATCTGCAAAATCAATTCTCCCGCAGTCAACAACGACTTATCACTTTGGGTACGTCGGTGCACCGAGTCAACGAATCTAAATAATAAAAGAAACAACCAATCGTCTCGCAGCACGGATAACGATCGATGTGCGCCGAATCCTGAAAGCGTCGTTCACATTAAGGGGTTGGGCCACAGTAACGGGTATAAAATCATGTGCGAATTTAACAATTTTTTTCGTATGAAATTAATTACATATCTATTTAGTATGAATGTCAAGCTGTTAGAAAATGTATATTTTTTTCGATGTACAAAATGGCCGACTACTAATATTTTCTTTTGTTATCTTTTTTTTAAGCGCTCTGCGGCGTGACGTTTAGCAACCACAATTTTTCACCTAGAATAAAAAACAAAAATTTTCGTCATTCTACATTAGAATACCTAGAGAAGTACGTACGGAATTTAAAAAATATTGTTGTATTCAAAAGTTGTAGGTATTTGAACATGAAAAATGAATTTTCAGTGATGAATTTCTTTATAACTGCTCATAAACTGCTCATGAAATGAAAAGTTTTCGATTAATCGGAAAGTTCGTACGTACTTTTCTGCGAAACGCAATTAGGAACATAACTTTCAAATTTAAAGTGAATCGAGTGAATATTGTTGAAGTTATTTGTCACGCCAATTGGAAAAAAACTGCTTAGAGAAGTTTCGAATAGTCGGCCATTTTGTACATCGAACAAAAAAATATATATTTTTTCTAGCAGCTTGATATTCATACTAAATAGATGTGTAATTCATTTTATGAGGTCATCACTTTTTCATACGAAAAAAAATGTTCAATTCGCACACGATTTTATACTCATTACGGAGGCCTAACCCCTTAACATTGAATACGCAATTTCTTGTTATCAATCGACGAACTTCTGTCGATTATAAGGAAACGCGAACTGATAGTCGCAAAAGATTCGACGTAGCGGATGTCAATCAACCATTGAGGGTCGACGGAATACCGATCGCGGTAATTGCGTTCGTATTTTAACGCTACAACGCAGCCCTGCATTATCGTACGGACTGTTAAGGAGAATGGAGCGTTTTGCCGATAAATTCACCGAGTAAAATGGTTTGTTTGAATCGAATAAAATATTGTCCGAATATCAGCTTAGCAGACTTTTGTTTTACGTCCAATGAAATCATATATGACTTTCTCTACTAATTTTAATGTCTATTAATTTGATTAAGGGGTTAGGCCACAGTAACGGGTATAAAATCATGTGCGAATTTAACAATTTTTTTTTCGTATGAAAAAGTGATTCACTCATAAAATTAATTACACATCTATTTAGTATGAATACCAAGCTGTTAGAAAAAAATATATGGTTTTTTCGATGTACAAAATTGCCGACTACTAATATTTTCTTTTGTTATCTTTTTTTAGGCGCTCCGCGGCATGACATTTAGTATCCACAATTTTTTACCTAGAACAAAAAAAAATCTCGTCAATCTATATTAGAATACCTAGAGAAGCACGTACGGAATTTGAAAAATATTGTTTTATTCAAAAGTTGTGGGTATTTAAACTTAAGAAATGAATTTTCAGCAAAATTTCAGTGAAATTTCGTATAAAATTGCCCATAAAATGAAAAGTTTTCGATTAATCAAACATTCCGTACGTACTTCTCTGCGACATGCAATTAGGAACATTTTTAATTTGAAGTAAATCGAATGAAAATTGTTAAAGTTATTCACCACGCCATTTGAAAAATAAGCTGTTTCGAGAAAACCACGTTTAAAGTTTTACATACGCCTCTGGCCGTGCCAGGGTGGGCTTACGTTATACGCTCAAAGTCGGTGAAAAAAAAATTCTTGCTGTAAATCGAATAGTAACTTATTCTTATGATGATATAGCACCCTTTTAGCGAACAAAAAATCGATTTTTTTAAAATTCTTCTGCGGCCTTACCCCTTAAGGGCTCTTTTCACTTTAGATGCTCAAAAGGCTATTTTCATGAATTTTTTGAAAGGTTTATATTATAGATATTGATATAAAAGTTGTTAAAACTTAATAAACACATTTTCGAAATGGATTAAATTTTTTTTTATTTAAGTCACTATTTATAGACGAAAATGGTAGTTAAAAAAATGGTAGGTCTGCGTTATTGATGAAATTTCGAAGATGGATCATCCGAAACGAAAAAATCAATTGGTTTTAGATTCAGTATGTTAATGTCTATAGCGCATATCATACGATTTTTTATATATGCAAAAATAACAAAAGACAGACTTTTTTGCGAAAAAAATCGAAAAAAGTGTGTTTTTTCGCAATTTTTGGCAAAAAATAGTAAATATAAACATTTTTAAAAATCCTTGAAATGGGCTATAGCTATAGAATATGTGGTTAAACTTTCATAAGGATCGGCTCGAAGATTTTATCAATAAGCCATCGAAAAACGTTGTTTCGAGAAAAACGCGTTTAAAGTTTGTTTGAGTTCCATAAATGGGTTACATAAATAATTTTTTAAATGTATTTCGAAAGTTTTTATTAATTGTGACAACGTTTATATCAATGTCTATAATATAAACCTAAAAAAAATGCATGAAACCTTTTTTTAGCGTCTGAAGTGAGAAGACCCCTTAACCTCTACTAATTCTGATAACTTTACTCATGCTAGTCATTTTTTAAGGCCACAGTAGAATTTTCAAAAAATCGATTTTTTCGCTAAAACGATGCTTTATCATCATAAGAATAAGTTACTATTCGATTTATAGCACGAACATTTTTTTTCACCGACTTTGAGTGTACAACGTAAGCCCACCTCTGGCACGGCCAGAGGCATATGTAAAACTTTTATCGCGTTTTTCTCGAAACAGCTTTTTTCCAATTGGCGTGACAAATAACTTCAACAATTTTCACTCGATTTACTTCAAATTAAAAAGTTATGTACCTAATTGCATTTCACAAAGAAATACGTACGGAATTTCTCATTCATCGAAAATTTCATTTTATGAGCAGTTTTATACAAAAAATTTCACTGAAAATTCAAGTTCAATTCTAATTCAAGTTCAAATATCTACAACTTTTGAATAAAACAATATTTTTTAAATTCCGTACGTACTTCTCTAGGTATTCTAATGTAGATTGAGGAGAATTTTTGTTTTTTGGTCTAGGTAAAAAATTGTGGATGCTAAATGTCACGCCGCGGAGCGCTAAAAAAATAACAAAAGAAAATATTAGTAGTCGGCCATTTTGTACATCGAAAAAAATGTTAACAGCTTGATATTCATACTAAATAGATGTGAAATTGTTTGAAAATGCACCGGTGGATCTGGGACAGGTGACGGTTAGCCAAGAAAAGAGGGGTGGGGTGGACTGTACGCAAAAGAAAACCACAAGAGAGAGATAATTTCGTGATTCTATATTTACTGTTCATACGAAATGTACTGCGAGTCTATAACTGTTTATACGCAATATACCGCGAGTCTAGAACGCGAGACTCTGGTCACGAGGCTGCCCGTGGACGCGAACCCCGGAGAACGCGGACCGCCGATAGTCTTACGCGCGGGTTGCACCACTTACCGCACACGCCGCTCCGACGATATTTCGCTGGAAGCGTCTTTTATTCTACACCACGTTGTCGCGCAAGCACCCGGTACACTCTGTCCAAAGTCCTTTACCAAAATTAACGAAGGGTCGCCGAAGTCGCGAGAACCGGTTGGTCGTACAGAGAAATCGGCGCGATACAAGACGCTATGCGCATGAGACGAGCTTCGTTCGGAGAGAGAGCGTCTTCGGGACGCGCGTTCCCCTAAAGCCCGCCTTCGTTCCTCTAGCTTGCATTCACCGTGAGCGATCGAGAGGTCTCGTGCGACGCGCCAGCCAGGTGGCGCTAGGGTTGCTCGATCCGACCAAGCGGAGCTCCAATCGACCGCGAAAAGATGAATGCCAATTCGCAACATTCCGCCCGCCGTGATGACAGCGTTGTCATTGTTGTATAGAATCCCCCGAGGGCAGTTCCGAGGAAGTTGAACAAGGTGGTTCCGTGTCCGATGGAGCAGCGTCGACCGGTAATACCGCCAGCTTGGCAATAGACCGGCTAAGCGTTGAAGTTGCCGTCCTGAGAGTAACCACCCTGGTAAGCCAATCCGTGCCTAGGTGGAGAGCAAGTACCCGCGCGAGAGGTCACTTGGAAGGCGGGAACCTCTCGTCGGTGAGCAAGACGAGAGATCCGACCTTGATCTCATGGGATGGGTGGTGCCATTTGGAGGTGGAGAGGTACTGCTGCAAACACTCTGCTGACAATCGAGACCAGAAATGTTGGAAGCGCTGCTGTACTAGTTGCCACCGGTTAAGGCGAGTGAGGGGAATCTCGGTAAGCGAGGGCTCGGGAACCGTGATGAGAGAGTGGCCGACCAGAAAGTGCCCTGGGGTGAGCGCGTTTAAATCGTCTGGATCATCGGACATCGCGCTCAGGGGCCGAGAATTGAGCACCGCTTCAATCTGCGCCAGGAGGGTGGAGAGTTCGCCGAAGGTGAGGATGGTGTCTTGAACGGCCCGCCGGAGATGATGCTTCACAGATTTAACCGCTGCCTCCCATTTTCGCCGATGTGTGGGGCCGCCGGAGGACTGAAGGGCCACGATGTCCCTTCGTTCGCCAAGAGGTTGACAAGCTCGCCTAGCTCGTGAGCTCCGGTGGAGAATAATCGCCGAAGAGCCACGTCGGCGCCGATGAAGTTGGTGATGCACTCGCTGAACAGGGTCCGGCAAATGCCGCGCCGTCCAGAGAACCTCCGGTATGCTGCAATAAACCCGCCCGTGATGTAGTCTTCTACGACTTCGAGATGAACCGTCGATGTAGAGAAGCAGACGAAGATTGCCAACCAACCCTTGTGGCATTTGGAACCCCGGCCTTGCTAAGCCTTCAGGGTGACCGGACTAGCGTAATCCACGCCCGTATTGAGGAACGGCCGAGAAGGGGTCAGGTAGGCAGGGGGAAACTGGCCCATGAGCTGTTGCGCCCGAGCACCTCGCTGCCGGGCGCAGGGAACACAGCGGAGGATGTGTCCACGTACCGGGGCGCGAACGCCGATAACCCAGTAGGTGCGTCTGACTTCCGCCAGAGTAAGCTGCGTACCTCCGTGCAGCGTTCGCCGATGAGCGTCCTCGATGATGAGCCTTGAAATGGGGGAGTCCCGAGGCAGAATGGCCGGGTGCTTGCCCTCGGGATCCAATTCGGAGTGTACGAAGGGGGTGAGCCTGGTGAGCGGATGAGTACGAGGCAGTACTGACCCGGAAGACAACACCCGAAGCTCCGTTCTGAAATGAGCCGCTTGAAACGCGCGGATCCAGTATTCTCTCGCTTGTTCCAGCTCTCCCGTGAGGAGGGGAGATTGGTCGATCCCAGGGGAAATTCCCTCGCGGCGACCAATAAACGGAAGGCATGCGGCCGTCACCCGGAGAAGCTTCGGTAGGGGCGAGCACCGAGAGAACCATTCCCACAGTACGGGAGTCGCCGGAGTCGAGGCGAGCGCGATGGACCCGGGCCGCTCCTCAAGGTCCACAGTGGAACCTGCCACAGGCAGGACAGTCGGCCAGGCGTCCGAGTCCTGCGAGACCCAGGGTGGACTGCTCCACCATAGAGCATGCGTCGAGAGCTGGGTGGGTGTAAGACCGCGAGATGCGCAGTCTGCCGGATTCTCCCGTTCAGGGACGAACCGCCATTGTACCTGAGGGAGCAGCTCCTGGATGCTGCCGACTCGATTTTGAACATAATCCCGCCATCGGCAAGGGTAACTATTGATCCACCTGAGCGTCTCGGCAGAGTCAGTCCAGAGGTAGGTTGGAACGTTCCCCAGCCCCATTGAGTGCTGAACGTGGCGCACGAGCCGGGATAAAACGACCGCCGCTGACAGCTCCATCCTTGGAACGGTGAGGCGCTTGAGGGGGGGGGCGCGACCTTGGTCTTCGCGCAGACTAAGGTAACCGGTGAGTCCGAGATCGAGTTGCACACCTTCAGGTAGACCACAGTTGCCATGGCCAGCAAGGATGCGTCGGAAAAGCCGTGAATCTCCACTGAGGAGGAACCAGAAAAACCAGCCACCTCGGGATTGAGATGGAGGCTAAATCCTTGAGCTCCGCCCGGAACGTCAGCCACCGCTGGATGATAGGATGAGGCAGAAGGTCATCCCATCCGGCCTTGTCGAGCCACAACTCCTGGAGCAGCATTTTCGATCGAATCACAACCCGTGCTAGAAATCCGAGGGGGTCGTACAGCTGGGCTACCTCCGAGAGAATGGTCCGCTTGGAAATCCGAGAATCGAACGCAACCTCAACAATTGAGAGGAGCCCCGGATGGTTGGTCTGCCATTTTGCCAACGGGAACCCACCCGCCGTGCAAATGCCCAGAAGTTGGCGAGCAATCTCGGCGAGCTCCTCGAGGGTGTCCGCGCCGCTGTAGAGATCGTCAACGTACCGCCCTCGAGTCAGGACTGGTACGGCCAATGGAAAAGATACCGCCATCCGTTACCAACTGCTGAAGAACCCGACCAGTGAGGAAGGGAGCCGGTCGAGTTCCGTACGTGACGGTCGTGAGCTGGTATTGGACCGTGTTCCCGTGAGCGTCGACCGAAAGGATCCTTTGTAGGTCCCAGTCCTCGGGATGTACGCGGATCTGCCGGAACATGTTCGTAATGTCCGTGGCAAATAGGTATCGAGACCGTCTCACCTCGAGCAGAACGTCCGAAATGTCTGGCTGCAGCCGAGCAGGATCTCGTTGAGCGAAGTCCCCGTGCTGGTGAGGCTCGATCCGTTGAATACCACCCGAAGCTTGGTGGTATGACTGCCCTCCCGGAGGACACCGTGATGGGGAAGATAATAAGCCGCGGGTAGGTCTGCGCTCCCTTCCGTAGTCCGTTGCATGTGCCCGAGCTGTTCGTATTCGGTGAGGAGGGCACTATATAATAGGCCGTATTGCTCGTTCCGAGCGAGCTTCCGAAGGGTGCGCTCGAGTCCTCGCTGAGCCCCAGCCATTGATCTGCCGAGCGGTCGGGCCGTAGAGAGAGCCGAAAGTCGGACTGTGTACCGACCGGACTCGTCTCGCGAGTGCGTTGTCACGAAGTGCTCCTCGCACTCCTCCTCCTGTGGGCTGCATTGGGCGTGGGTGGCGATAGGAATCTCTTTCTGGACCCAAAACTTGGTGAGAAGCTCCCAGAGAGCTAGCGTGTCGTGGTCCACCGTCGCGTGCGAGATGAGGTGAGGGCCGGAACTAAGGAGCTCCACCGGACCGAGGACGATCCACCCGAGGATCGTGCGTTGGGCGATAGGCTCTGAATCGGAACCCTTAATAAGCGCCGGCTCCAAGAGGAAACCATAGGCATCCACACCTAGAATGAGGTCGATTGGTCCCGGTGTGAGATATTCCAGATCCGCAAGCTGCAGCCAGACGCTGTTCCGAGTAAGTTGACCGGAGATTAAACGAGACTACGCCCTGCGTCGTACCGGAGGGAATTCCGCGGACCCCGATGATGGGATCGCCGAATGTTGCCGAGGTGGCTGAAGCCGCCGGACAAGGGGCTCCGCGACGAGAGTAAGCTCCGCGCCGGGATCCACAAGCATCCTTACCCGCACCGGCGTGCCGAAAGTGGAGATGACGGAGGCCGCCGCGGTGGCCAGCAGCACCGACATCCGGTTGGAAGGATCCGAAGAGACCTAGCCGATTAGTACCGAAGGTAGTCATGGTCCCGAAGCGTCGCCGTCGGCCTCCGAACCCGTAGAGGCGTCCGAGCGACTGGGCTCTGCACGGGAGGGGCCTGCTGTAGCACGGGTGGCACCCGATGTGGAATTTACCGGAGGAGGCCTATCCGCTTGTTGGATGAGGGTGTAGTGTTTATTGCCACACTCCTGACATCGGTTGGCACTGCGGCAGGCGGCAGCGCTATGCCTCCCCAGGCAGTTGAAGCATAGGCGATGATCTACAACTAGCTGCCGTCGTTGATCAAGCGAGAGCGTTCTGAAGGCGGGACATGCCGAGATCAAGAGGGCGGCGTCACACTTCGAGCACGTGTATGGTTGTGAGCCGGAAGCTTGAGCGAGGTGCACTTGTCAAGATGAGGAGAATCGCGAACCGACAGCTGCCGAAGGGGTTCGAGCCGTCGAACTCTCCGTGTGAGCCATCTGTAGCGTCTCACGAGCTCGGGCTCTTCCGGAGACGAAGGACCGGAGATCTGCAAAAGAGGGAACTGCGGGGTCCGAACCGAGGTGGTTTTCTCAAGCCTCTCGTGTCTGTGCGTCCAGCTTATGAGACAGGAGGTACCCCATGTAGGTTTCGCCAATCGAACCGTAACGGCCAATACTTGGACCAATGTTGACGGGACGATGATCGATTAACCAATTGTACGCCAATGCTCGGCTGAGTATTGACTAGCCAACATTGGTTTGCTGATACGAGGCCAATGTTCGGCCAAATATAGACTCGCTAATCATTGGCTTGTCGATACGAGGCCGACGTTTGGCGAAGTATAGACTCGCCAATCATTGGTTTGCCGATACGCGGCCAATGTTCGGCCAAACGTAGACTCGCTAATCATTGGCTTGTCGATACGAGGCCGATGTTTGGCGAAGTATAGACTGGCCAATCATTGGTTTGCCAATACGCGGCCAATGTTCGGCCAAACGTAGACTCGCCAATCATTGGCTTGTCGATACGAGGCCGATGTTTGGCGAAGTATAGACTTGCCAATCATTGGTTTGCCGATACGAGGACAATGTTCGGCCAAATATAGGCTCTCTAATCATTGGCTTATCGATACGAGGCCGCTGTTTGGCGGAGTATAGACTCGCCAATCATGTTTTTGCTGATACGAGGCCAATGTTCGGCTGAGTAACGCATGATCGAACCGCAATTCGTATGTTGGCGATTCATTGTTTCGCGTTGAAGTCATTGAGAGACGAGATAAATACTTTTTACGAGTCCATTGGACATTATTCTTAACAAATATACTACCAAATTCTGCCGATTTTTATGAACCATCCTACACTGACAGAAAAATTCTAGTAATATTAACTAACCGCGTCTATTTATTATTTATTTGAACTAACTAGATTTTTCGTGAAATCAAATTTTTCCTATTGCATTCCATTATTGGAACTATTCCTTTTAAATATATTTATTTATTCAAATTAAACTTGAACTAATGAACTAATGGTCTGTCTTTATTGCAACACACATATTAACGGGTTGTGGGGGTAGAGAAGGTGCAGAGAGAGGAATTATATATATAGGTTAGGTTTGAAAATTCTATAACATGGCATTCGATAACACTCTCTAATTATCACAATGATATTAACTAATTGATATAGTTTATGTGATACAAATAATGATGAGAATCCATTTGGTATCGTATACCATATCTGCGATTCAAATGTTACAAGCACTCGGTAGCATAGGGGCAGCGTGTTTGGCTATGAGTAGGGCAGTTCAAGGTTCGAGCCCCATATGGGTGAAATATTTTCTTCTAACTAATCATTTCGAAATACCAGGTAATGACGAATTACAATACAAAAATATTTAATTTTTTTTTTGGCAATGCAGGACCAATTTTGGCGATCTATATTAGATCACAATTATCCGCCAAGACTCGGTCGATAATCGGGCCAAGCTCGAGTGCCAGTGATGGCAATCTTGAGGGGACTTATTGTTGGCCGATTCTCGAATGAACTCCTACGCGATGCTCGGCCGATTCTCATAAGCCATTCTAGGGCCAATATTGATTGCGAATATCGGGCCGCTCTTATCATCCAAGGCTCGGTCGATGATCGGGCCAAGTTCGAGTGCCAATGTTGGCAAGCTTGGCGTCGAGCATCGGCCGATCATTGGCCACTACCGATCACCCTACATGGGACACCAGAATCTCATCCCACGTTTGGACTTGCACCCCCAAGGACTCGAGTGTATGTAGAGCTTCTGAGGTCGTGCTCAAAAGACCGTTGAGAGAGGCCGCTGACCGAGCCACGACATCCGGCTGACCACACAACTTCTCAACGTGTGCCGCCACGAGCATCCGCTTGTTGTCGTACCGATGCGTGAGCAGATCCCAAGCCGACGCAAATGCTTCCCCAGACAAGAGGAGGTTGGAGACGAGCTGCGCGGCCTCTTCCGATAGGCTCGTCCGGAGGTAGTTCATATTCTCGACGCTGGTAAGATCCGGGTTGTCACTTACCATAGAAACGAAGAGGTCTCGAAACGGAATCCACTCAGAAAACCGGCCGGGGAACGAGGGGAGTGAGAGCACCGGAAGTTTCCTCCATCCTGTCGGGGCACTGGTCACCGATTGAGTGGCGTCTAGAATCTCACGCCGAGCGGCGTCCTTCCGATCTTCCTGTCTCGCGAAAAGAGCCCCCCGTGCCACGGTGTAGGCGCTGAGGACACGCGCCATCCGCTGACTACCGAAGTACTCGTCAATCCGGGAATCCTCCTCCGTGATGTCGAGGATCTCTGCATAAGTGGTGTTGAAAGCCGCCCAATAATGCTCGAGCACCCCAAGCTTTGCAGAGTCCTCTCCGCGCTCGAGTTGTCCGAAATCGCCCTCCTGCGCGTCCGCCCCGTATTGTTCCAGCACTCGAGTACGCTCCGCCTGGAGAGCGAGCTTCCCCTGAATCGTGGCCATGGCACGCACGATCTATCCAGGACACACTTACTACCTGCACCTAACAACCCGGCCGGCACTTTACTACCCAGATCCGGCTCGCAGGACCAAAATGTTTGGAAATGCACCGTTGGATCTGGGACGGGTGACGGTTAGCCAAGAAAAGAGGGGGGGGGGGGGGGTGGACGGTACGCAAAAGAAAACCACAAGAGAGAGATAATTTCGTGATTCTATATTCACTGTTCATACGAAATATACCGCGAGTCTATAACTGTTTATACGCAATATACCGTGAGTCTACTACGCGAGACTCTGGTTACGAGGCTGCCCGTGGACGCGAACCCCGGAGAACGCGAACCGCCGATAGTCTTACGCGCGGACTGCACCACTTACCGCACACGCCTTACAAGCACCCGGTACACTCTGTCCAAAGTTCTTTACCAAAATTAACGAAGGGTCGCCGAAGTCGCGAGAACGGGTTGGTCGTACAGAGAAATCGGCACGATACGAGACGCTATGCGCATGAGACGAGCTTCGTTCGGAGAGAGAGCGTCGTCGGGACGCGCGTTCCCCTAAAGCCCGCCTCCGTTCCTTTAGCTCGCATTCACCGTGAGCGATCGAGAGGTCTCGTGCGACGCGCCAGCCAGGTGGCGCTGGGGTTGCTCGATCTGACCAAGCGGAGGTCCAATCGACCGCGAAAAGATGAATGCCAATTCGCAACATTAATTAATTTTATGAGTGAATCACTTTTTCATGCGAAAAAAATTGTTAAATTCGCACATGATTTTATACCCGTTACTGTGACCTAACCCCTTAAATAGAGAAGTTGTCGCGTCAACTGTGTGACTCTTGGCTCAAATGCGGCCGAGATAGTCGTTTTGAATGAGGATCATCTTATTGTTGTGACATGTTCATTTGCATGGAACACAGGATAGTCGCGGCAACTATACGTTAACGGCGCCAAAACCAAATATATTAATTGCGAACGAATCGCTACTCCGTTGGGATAATCTTCTGAAAAGCCACACCTCCGAATACTTTAGAACTCCGTGTACTCATGAATTTTGACTCACTGATCACGAATATGATAGTAAAAATACTCGCATATTTGATTTTCAAGATCGAAATTGACAAAATACGGGTTTATTATAGTTTTTCTACTTTATTTTAACAAATGTTGGTCGTAGAGACAAATATCTTCTACAAAAGTTGTAGCCCATCAAAAGTCTGATAATTTATGTTCTATACAAATTGTGTCCAAAATCATTATTTTCCAAGAAAAATGGGATAATACTCCAATAAGTATATTTTGCTAAACTCCATTAGTTTCGATACTATCTACTTACACACTTTACTGTATATGGGCCCAAATAAACCCAAATAAAACAAACACAAACAGCAATCAAAACAAACCCAAACAAACTCGGGTATGTTAAATTGCGGGGTGTCTAGTTCACTGGGGTGGGCGCACGGCACCTCGGATGGGTGTGTGGAATCTTGGGGTGCGTACAGCACTGGGGTGGGTGCAGAGCATATTTTCCATCCTTTTCTCTTTCGCCGTTAGAGTTTGGCAAAATATACTTATTGGAGTATTATCCCATTTTTCTTGGAAAATAATGGTTTTAGACGAAACCTGTATAGAACATAAAATATCGGTCTTTTAATAGGCTACAACTTTTGTACATGGCATTTTTCTATAAGATTAATATTTGTTAAAATAAAATAGAAAAACACCAAAAAACCGTTTTTCTTAGTTTCGACCTTGAAAATAAAATTTGCGGGTATTTTCACAATCATATTCGCGATCAGCGAGTCAAAATACATAAGTACACGAAGTTATAAATTATTCGGAGGTATGGGCTTTTCGGAAGTACACCCCTCCTTTGCACTGTATTATCATATCACAATTTCAACCTGTTTTTCGATTACCATAAACATCTACTGTGTTGAGAGAAATAAAAATGATCAAATAAATCATTATTTTCAAAGAAATACTGTGGCTAAAAAATGTTGTCACGAGAACACGAATATTTCTTAACGACTTACAAATTTTGTAGCAGTCAATTAATTTTTTAATAAAAGTGCCAACTAAATGTATTTATTTACTATAATGGAACTGTTTTCTCGGTGTAAAAAAAAAGATTTTTGTACAGAAAATCTCGGATCTTGTCACCCCAAAATGGCCGGCATCGATCGAATAAAAATCAATATCTAACGGAAAGTAAAATAAATTAATCTCGACAGTGTAAAAGACGATATTATTTACAATCCAGAAAGTTGAAATTTCTCTTTATCGATCGCGTGAGATTGAACTCCGTGACAGTGATCGATCATAAAACCGTGATTTATCAGCGACTGCATTATTGCGACTTAATTCCGTTCCGCAATAGCGGATATGAACGTTTTTCACGAAACAAACGTGCGTTTCAAAATGTTTTATCGATAACACGCGCGTCGCTCTGTTTCCCGAGTGCATCCAAGCGCACTCGTGTGGGGAACGTTTTTTGTTGCGGTTTTTAAAAATATCATCCCTCATTGGGTGCATTCCGGTTCGTGTGTTTTCCGTCTATTTTGCACTGCATTCAGTAAACGTGCAAACCGTGGAGAGTAAATTCTGAAAAAAGGATCTTTTCCCCTCAAAAAATGATAAGTCAGTTTATTAATAGATTAATGGGAAAAAATGATTATATTTATAATAATTATATAATTATAATAACTATAAGTACAATCATTATAATTATAATATAATTATAGTCTTTATAAATAGTGATGACGATTAATTTATCGATTAATTATACAAACAATTGAAATTATTATCGTTATAATTTAAAAATAATTATAACCATTTTGTCAGTTCTGAAAATAAAATTCAACAAAAAAAATTGTTCTCTTAGAATTATGAAAAGTAAGAGTATTGATTATTATTTATTTATTTATTTATTTACTATTGTTATTTAATCCCATTTTATTATGTTGATTGTTTTTGTTATTACGCGGGTGGAAAAAAATGTCGGAATAGGCGGTGAGGGCTACAAAAAATGTCCATTAAAAAAAATCGTAACTCTATTTTCCTTACAGTTTTCTTGTATCAAATTTATCAACGATAGTCCTGAGTTATGATCCATCACGTAGAATAAATATTTTTGTACTGCAATTATGAAAAATGGTTATATTTATTGTTGTTCATTTGTATGGTACAGTCGGGTTATTGTTACTCCCGCGTAATCGGTGAGGGGGGGGGGGGGGGGGGATCTTGGAGCCTGGAGGGAGTAAAACGCGGGTTGTACAAATGCGGCTAACTTTCCGTCCGCGTACCCCGAGACACATCTGTTTGCAGTCGTCGTTGGCACTTGATGCAACGAAGTGGCCGTTCAAATCGTGTACAGTCGACTTTTGCAGTACCATATTTAATTTCTTTTTTATCTTATCTCAAAAAAAAATTCCTTTCTTATTTTTCAACTTTATTTTAATTAATTTGAACTACATTTTCTTTCATTCGTTCCTTCATTCTCGGATAAGATTTCTCCTATTTTTCCTACTTCATTCAAATTTACATTAAATCCAAACTTAAGATAGAAATTTTTTTTTCCTTCATTCAAACGCAAGCGTCTTTAATTTTTTTCTCCCCATTCAAACACTTTGGATAGAGAACGAAATTATTCAATTTTGTACTCCTTTATTTGTTTTAACATAATTTTTGTCTGGCTCCTCTGCATCCCCCCTCCTAACATTAAAAAGAAACTGAAAAAAAATTCGTCCGAAATCCGTATCGATAAAATAATTCGTAAATAATAGAAATTTGCCATCTTCGAGGACACCGCGTTGGCGTGAAATATGAAGGTGAAACCGCGGTAGTGAAAGAGTGAAATGGTATAGAGCCCAAAATTCGGTCAAAGTCGCGATAACGACCGGTATCGCGTAGCTGCGAGCAGTTTTCTCGATCCTTGGCGAATATTGCAGTAGCGACATGACACTCGTGGAAAATCCCAGTGATCCGACCAGGTAAGAAACTCATTTTTTTTTAATTCCTTAACGATAAGCATCGTACAAAAAAGATTATAATTCATATCATATATTAATAATTATTACAATATTATAATATTAAGATAATAATATAAAAATAATATAACATATAAATAATAACGATTTATGAATAACATGTTATTATTATTCATTATGAATATTATTAATATATTACCAATAATATATTAATAATAATAATTTGACTAAAGATACTAATTATAATTGTTTATTATGTATTTTTAATCCAATTATTATTATCAATCAATATTTGCAATGACAACCACAATAGCAATTATAATTATAATAACAATATTAATGAAACATTGTTGACAGAAGTAGGCGAATTTCACAAAACTCTTCTAAGTTAATTTGAATTTATTTAAGAATATTTAGAAAATTGATGACGTCTTGAAAATTAAAAGAAAAATTGGAATCTTCGATAATTTTAAATTCCAGTGCGAAAAAAATGGAAAACACGACGGTGACCGGGTATCAAAAATATTGCAATTAGCGAAAAACTTCGAAATATTTCCGTTATTGTTTCTATCATTTCAGTGCATTTTAAATTATCTTCGGTGTGACTGGTTGAAGAATGGAATTTCCACCAGGACAAATTAAAAAAACATATATTTTTGTGCTCGACACGCGTTATTTTTCAGAAAGGAGTTTAGCAAGTGAGCTACGACGTAAAAAAATCATTATCCGGAGGAAAGATCCTCGTAAAAAATGCCGGAGTGCCTACTGTAAATTGTGCGATCAATGGCTGCGAGAGGCGGACGGTATACGAAAGAATGTCACTAAAGTGCACACTTTCTCTTCGATTTTTAGCTTATGCCATTGGTTCTTGTTCGCGCTGCGTTAGTGATAGTGCCGAGCCGGCAAGATTCGTCGGTGATTTTTTTGTTGTTGGCCGATTCGGCATTCGCACCTGCGCATCAAGATTATTTCCATTAGATTATCATTCCGACGACAAATCGGGAGATATTATCTCCTAATTTTAGGTTTTCCGTAGGGAAGTTGTGCTTAAGGGGAGGGT
>OZ023313.1:66455225-66482725 GCA_964007375.1 Ophion obscuratus | reverse complement strand
AGTATTAATTGGTTCCTTGAGGCGGGAGCCTGAATTAGAAGGTCGGAAAAATCTTTTTTTTAAATTGCTTACATCGATAGATAAACTATCCAAGAATATATTTACAAAGTTACAGAGGCCAATTGTAAATATTTTTGAACATACAAGGCCAAATTTCCATCCCAATTTCAAGGCCAGACTTTTCAAAAAGCAGAGAAGCGATTGATATTTGATATTGATATTTCCTCCTATTGAAAACTTTGAAGCGCGTTTTCTCCAGATTTCATTTTCACGATTTTTCAAAATTGGCGGCCGTGATAGGAAAAAAACTAAACGACCTATTGAATCAAACCGACGTATATTTTCTTCAGTATGAACATCTCTTCGAAGATAATTTAAAAAATCGTTGAATAACTTTTTAAAAATAATTTCTATGTAGCACGTTGAAGTGTTTTTTTAACACATTATTTTTTTCAATACTGAAACGAGTCATAATTTCACTATTTTTTACAGCTTTTTCTTAAGGGGAGATATACACCTAGGAGCCGAAAAAGGTCATTTTTGTGAATGTTTTCAAGGAAAACTATTTGAAATTTCGGATTGGGGTTTTAATTATCTAAAAGTATATACGTTCAAAAATATGTTTAATTTTCTTTATTTAAAAATTTTTAAAACATACACGGATATTGTATGATCCTTGGAGCGTCGTAAAAAAAATCTGCGTATACGGTACCCACTGGCGTTTCTTCAAAAATCATCTGAAAAAAAACCAAAAAGATTATTAAATTAGATACTATAATCTAGTAATTGTCATAGCCGATTTTGAAAATATCGATTTATGACAAAATGGCGGACGATTGAACATAAATAGTGATTTTTGGGCCAAAAATTAGTTATTATTTTGCCTATAAAACAAAAACTATGTGACGGAAAAAATCCTATGACAAGTACTAGATAATGGTATTTAGAATAACCACAAAAAACCTCAAGGCAATCGGTTCATTGGTTTTCGAGAAATTTTGGGTACCGATTTGAAAAACGTGGTTTTGAGAAAAACGCGTTTGAAAATTTGGGAATGAATAAATTATGAAATTTGTCAACTTACATGGAATCATCGATACCAGGCCCATAGTGTAGGTCTTCTACGGTCGACGGAATGTTCATAGCTTCCAAATCCTCGACTTCGACCATCTAGGTGTATATCTCCCTTTAAGGGACAACACCACTGTGACGGCTTCAAAAAATCAATTTTTTGAAAACCATCTAGAAAAATCTAAAATACATTTAAGATTAAGATGCCGTTGGACCCGGGTCGAAAAAATAATTATTTTCGGAGATATTGAATATTTTGTGGAGCGGTGCAGCGCTCCGTGACGCTCGGGGTCGCGCGCAGCTTCGCGCCTCAGAGTCGGCAGGTATACCGGGCCTTTCCCAGGTCCTGCGGGTCTTTCCCAGGTATTCTTTTGTCTCCCTTCACAAAAACCGGCTATTGTTATAAATATAGTTTCGAAAAAAAGCCATAGGTGGCGATAATTGAAAAATGTTCAAGTCGTCAATCGTCAATCGTCGATATTGCAGCTGATATCGCGGTATTATTATTCAATGATGGCCGGAGAAGCCTCATGAAAGTTTTGGAGACGTTGGGGATAACTATCGGCCCAAATTGTTTCAATTTTTGCGTTGAAACCGACGCAGCGCGGATCGAGCTGGCGGAGCGCTCGCTCACAGACGCTGCAAAAGAGGCAAGAAGAGCCTCTACAAGTTCGAGAAAAGATGCTAGGGACAATGATTTGCTTCTTGAAGGCCAGCTATATGGTGCCGGCATCGCTGATTAAAGGTAAAACATTTTTTTTCCAATTTATCGCATAAATTAACAAACCTAAAATTTTGAACGCGTTTTTCTCAAAACCACTTTTTTGAGTGCGGCACGCAGCAGGACTCGAGCAATTTTTATCCGATCGACTTCAAATTTGGACTGCATCAATAAACCTAGATTATCTAAAGAAGTACATAGGATTTTTTCGATATCTCAATAATAAAAAAAGTTATAGCCTATTTTCGACGAGAAATTTTGCTCGAAAATCGTCCTTTAATTTCAAAAGCATGCCTATTTTTTAAAAATCAATATTTTTTCAAATCCCTATGTACTTCTCTTCAAAATATCATATTATTAACGAAAACACTCGGTATTTTTTTTCAGATCGACTTTGAAGAGAGTTCTGCTGCGTGCCGCGAAACACTGCAGAGGCAACAGTACCTGACGCGGGAGCTTCCCCAGCGTCACCATGGGGCGTGAAAAATTTGAATTTTTTTTTTATGTATCTTCAATAAACAACGAACAAAACACAAATTTTTTTTTCGAATATCTCTTTTTTTCTCACAAATAAAAATTCTTGAAAAATGGCAAAAAAACAAGGGGTCACAATGGTGTTGTCCCTTAATTCACCCAGAAGAAAAACATACGACAATTGAACATTTTATTGGTTTATTTCGTTCAGTTAAGAATTATATAGGCTGATAAATCTGCAGTCATTTATATTTTCATGTCGAACATTTCTATTGATATATTTCAAATATACATATCAAGATACCTCAATGTTTACTGGGCTCACTTGTTTTTGCTCTCCAAAAAAAATCCCGCAAAAACGCTTTTTTGAACCTTCTAATTCGGGCTCCCGCCTTAAGGGAACACTGTGGCAGGCTGAAGAAAGCTCGTTTTTCCGGGTTTTTTTCGTCTGCTAGATTATTTGGGATTTGGAGAAAAAGTATGTCATTAAGCCGGGATATACATTTAGGCAGGAAGAAAATAAGCAATATTGAGGGATTTTTTAAACCAAGAAATAATTATTCTACAATTACCAAAGTTTAGGTATACTTAAATAGTATATTTAAGTATGCAAAACAATTTTTGTTAATTAATTCATCATCAAAATGGCGAAGCTGTGGCAGAGTGTTACAGCAAGGTCGCCGCGGGAGTTCCGAATCGGCGTGCAGTCTAGCTTCCCGCAGACTTTCATTTGTAAAAAAGTTCAAACATTTTTTCAGTTAGAACATGAATAGTTTCTATGTGCCGGTAATTAAAATGAAGAAAATGCAAATTTGAGAAAATGGCACGCATGTACCAAAAAAATTCAACATTTCACGCAACATTTCTGTAAGATGTGGATTAAAAACGTAGTTTTTTTTCCAATTTTTAAAAAACAATTCTCGTCAAGTAGAAGGTACCAATATTATCAATATTTCTACCAAGTTTCAACTCAATCGGATTAATAGTTTTCGAGTAATCCTGCACGCCAATTTCGTTAATGCAGTTTTGAGAAAAACGCGTTTGAAGTTCATGCCGCTCCGAATCTGAGCGGCGAGGCACAGCGTTGACGGGCTGTAACGTTTAAGAGGCCAGTCCACTTTGGAGCCACGAAAAAGGCTATTTTCGCGATTTTTATCGTTTGAGGATTTGATAAAAGATATTAATATAAAAGTTGTTGGGCTTGATAAATAAAGTCTTGAAATACATTTAAAAAAAAATTATTCATTTTTTTTTTTCATTTTTAAGTACAAAAACTATAGTTTAACGTAACGCCTCAAAAATAGGTGAGCTAGGTAGCTCCATCACAACTCGGAAACGGCTTGTCTGAAACAAAAAAATCAAAGTCCATTAGATTCAGTATGACACCAGCTACAAAATGACCCTCGAATATAAAGTTTTATCAAAAAATAAAAAAATTATAGATGAAAAACGAAAAAAGTTTAAAAAACGCGTTTTTTTCGCAGTTTTTCGCAAAAAAAAGAGTGAAAATCAAAATTTTAAAACCACCGAGGGTCATCTCGTTGCGAATCATGTTTACAATATGTGGTTCAAATTCCAAGAGAATCGGTTTATTAGTTTTAGAGATACGATGGAGCTAGATTTTGAAAACGTTGTTTCGAGAAAAACGCGTTTCAAGTTTATACTATGAAAAACTCTTACCTAAACTCAATCGGCAATTCCTGCACCGTACAAAATCCCTTCTAATTGCTCATCATCGTCGATTTCTTCAGGTCTTGCCTGCTTTCGATTTTTTCAAATTTTCAAAGTCGACTGGCTCCTTTAAGTCTTTCGAATGTCGCTTTGAATCTTCAGGAAAATATTCTACATATATATTTCTATCGTTTAAAGAAGAAAAAACGAATTTTTTTTTATCGTTGTAAATAGAGCTCATTATTCCAATTGTTTTCGTCTGCTAGATTATTTTTTCGGGATTTGGAGAAAAAGTATGTTATTAAGCACACGTTGAACTTATTCGTGTAAATTAAACAAAAAATTAACATTGACAACGATACTGACGTATATTGAGCCGCCGTATAAAAAATGTGGTCCATCGGCCGGATTCCAAAAAATGCCAAAAAAATGTACATAAATTCCTAAATAATTAACGATCCGATGTATTGTTGCACGATCGTGGTGAATTGTTCCCGGCTTATAAAAATTCTGTTCAGCAAAGGAAAGGGACCTTGGAGATTATTATTTTCAGTGAGTGAAAAAGGAATTCGGTGATTATTGCCCGCGTGAATTATCGAGGCCCCGGGATGCTGCATCTCGAGGTGCAACGTTTTTTCCTCGCTCGGCCGACGCGCGCACCGAGTCGAGCACAATTCACACCTTGCCGGGCAATACAATACGCCTAGCTGTCACGCGAGTATCATAACTCGCACGGAGTTACGTAAGACCAGGTTGCAGGTGGTGAGAGCAGAGTAATTATGTTTTCCCATTCGATTTCGAATCGTCCTGTTTTTTTGGCTGCATATATATTAGTGTACGGCATTTCGAGGCCAAACCACGTGGGAGCATTTCGACTTTTTATTTTCGTTTTTTGGCATGATTAAGGGGCTATACGAGTATGACACTTTAAAAAAACCGATTCTGTTTGCATTTTTCGACAGTTCATACTTTCAAGAATATCATTATCATTTATATGATTTATATCAATATCATTTTATCTTGCAAAAATCGATAGTTACATCTGTAAACGCGTTTTTCTCGAAATGAGATTTTTCAAATTTGCCGACATTGTAACTCAAAGAGCAATTATCCGATTGACTTGAAATTTGAACTGAGTAGTCTTGAATATATTTACTCTACAATGACGTAGGATATTTTTGATTGGATGAAAATTGACGATTTGGCATTGAAAAAAACAGCCATTTTGTAGGCAAGAAAACAAACTTTTTTTTCATAACTACGCCATTTTGTTAGATTTGGATATTTTTGGAAAAATCCTGCGTCATTGTACAGGAAATACCTTCCAGTGTAACGACATTTTTTCCTTTTTCGGATTCAGAAAAAATTATGTAATATAGCCAGATATATTCTTAATTCCCCGAAATGTTTAATAGAGTTTTTTTCCAAAAACTCCCGAACATCGTCCAAATTTTCAACGCTCCCACTGGTATAGCCCGCTACCGGGGTATCCCTCTCTGGAAGCTTAATTTGAAGGGTCAGAATGATGATTTTTTTTCTAGTAACGCATTGGTTGGCACACATTTTTTTTCGCAGCATGTTGTGCACATGTTTGTAGTTACAATATCATTTTTTCGGAATAAAATCTTTCAAAGTGTTCGTGGTGCTGCAGTTGGCGTTCCAGTCCTCCAGCGGCAAGGCCCGAAACGGCGGGATCTCTACCAGGCTCAAATGTAATCCGAAACGAAAACAACATTTTTTTTCTTCAAATATATCCAACTGGCTATGGGTTCACGATCCACTTTTCGAAATTTCGAAAAATACGGAAAATGTCAGCTTCTCCAAAGAAAAGCTACTTTTTCTCTTGAAAAACAGCATGCTGAAGTCATTGTTATTAAAGGAAGATATACACCTAGATGGTCGAAAAAATCGATTTCGAAGCTATGAACATTCCGTCGACCGTAGAAGACTTACACTATAGGCCTGGTATCGATGAGTCCATATAAGTTGACGAATTTCATGATTTATTCATTCCCAAATTTTCAAATGTGTTTTTCTCAAAACCACGTTTTTCAAATGGGTACCCAAAATTTCTAGAAAACCAATGAAGCGATTGCCTTGACGTGTTTTGTGGCTATTCTGTACACCATTATCTAGTACTTGTCATAGGATTTTTTTTCCGGTACTTAGTTTTTGTTTTATAGGCAAAATAATAACTAATTTTTGGCCCAAAAATCACTATTTATGTTCAAACGTCCGCCATTTTGTCATAAATCGATATTTTCAAAATCGGCTATGACAAGTACTAAACTATAGTATCTAATTTAATAATCTTTTTGGTTTTTGTTTCAGATGATTTTTGAAGACACGTCAGTGGGTACCGTATACGCAGATTTTTTTACGACGCTCCAAGGATCATACAACATCCTTGTATATTTTTGATATTTTTAAATAAAGAAAATTAAACATATTTTTGAATGTATATATTTTAGATAATTAAAACCCCAATCCGAAATTTCAAATAGTTTTCCTTGAAAAAATTCACAAAAATGACCTTTTTCCGGATCCTAGGTGTATATCTCCCCTTAACAAATGGTTGATTGAATTAGAAAATGCATTCGCGAACCGAAAATGACTACTGTGTGAACGCTAATTGTGCAAATACAAGCCAATAGTGTGAAAGTTACGCAAGATCCCGCTCAATCCCGCCGTGTCAAAATATGTAGTTTCGAGATAATCGCGTTCAAAGTTTTGGTACATATTTTACACGATCTTGTGAAATATTGTCGTCTTACCGCTAGGCAGCGATTCCGGCACCATATAAGTGTTCTTCCTCATAATTGGAGCCGGGTTGAAATTCCGAACTTTGAATGATCAGACCGCTCAAAATTCCGACAATATACGACTTCGAAACATCAAAACTGCGAAAGAATTTTACACGAAAGACAAAAACTCCGAAAATCTGAACACTGTCAAAATAATTCGACTATGGAAGTTTTTAAAGTTTCAAAATTTTCAATAAATCGACTAATTATATCAAGATTTTTTTTTATTAAGAAGTCAATTTTGAAATTAATCTAGACAATGTTATAAGTTCTACACCATTTACAGTCAACTGTGTAGACTTTCGCCGGCATAATTTTGACGATCTCTGTATTTTCGGAACATTAAAATTAGGAATTTTAAACCGTCGGCGCATTAAAAGTTCGGAATTTCAACCCGGCCCTCGTGTCAAGATCATGCCGGCGAAAGCCTACGCAGTTGACTGTAAATGATGTAGAACGTATAATTTTTTAGACAAATTTCAAAATTGACGCAAAATCACTTCTTAATCGAAAAAAATTCTTGAAATAATTCGTCGATTTATTGAAAATTTTGAAACTTTTAAAACTTCCATAGCCGAACTATTTTGACGGTGTTAAAATTTTCGGAGTATTGGTCTTTCGTGTGAAATTCCTTCGGAATTTTGATCTTTCGGGGTACTATTCTTTCGGAGTATTGAGCGTTCTGACCATTCAAAGTACGGAATTTCAACCCGGCCCCATCTTGAATTTCGGAACATTAAAGTTCGGAATTTTAAACCGTCGGAGCATTCAAAGTTCGGAATTTCAACCCAGCCCCCTTTGAAGTCCGCTTTCGTTACACGCGAATCATTCTTGACCCGACGCACTCTGTTCTACTAAAAAAGGTGTAACTTCGTGAATTTTTAGAATTTCAGGCAAAAAAAAAAACGATTTTTTTAAGTTTCCAGAGAGGGATACCCCCTCAAAATATTCTATAAGTGCAATTCTCATTCAAAAAAGAAAAAGGGGCGGAGTAAAAAGTAAACGAGGAGAAAAAAACAATGGAAAAAATATACATTCTTTTAATATCTTTCTTTTATTTTTTCCCGATAAAAAAAACGTCACCGTTCATTCTTATCGAGGGAATTCCCAATAACAAATATTTGTCTCGATTTTTCCGACGGAATCGCGAACGACAAGATAATCTTTCTCCGCCTTTAAATCAATGTTGCTATCAAAAATTGATAAGTAAGAAATTAATTTTAGCCGATGTTTCCATACACGTGACGAATCCATTCTAGACGACGATTTATATTTATAACTTCGTTCAAAGAGACCAAAAACATTTCTCTGAAATCTGGGACTGGACGCTTTTTCTTATCAATTTGCGACGTACTGCCACTTTTGTTGAGTTTTTTTTTTATTCGCACCTCGTGTTAGTATACTATATGTCGGATGTACAATTATTCATTATTTAAACACGTGATTAAGATTTATCTGGAGGCAGAATATATCTCTCTCTCATATCTGCTAAATTTTTTCAATTATTAAATGCTTCGGATATATATATATATATATATATATATATATATATATATATATATAAACAGGGTGTCTCGAATGAGGCAGTACAAGCTTATATCTCAGAAAGTACGGATTATAATAATAAAATAATTCAAATAAAAGCTGTACCGCCTAATTCGAGACACCCTGTTTATATATATATATATATATATATATATAAACAGGGTGTCTGGAATGAGGCAGTACAAGCTTATATCTCAGAAAGTACGGATTATAATAATAAAATAATTCAAACAAAAGCTGTTCCGTTTCAAAAGAGGAAAAAGGTGGGATTGTCAATCCGACCTTGGGTATAACCGCCAAGGGCATATGAAGGCCAATATCGGAATTTCTTTATTAGAACCCTCACCTTTGAAAAGGAGAAATTGGAAAACTGAAAGAAAGTACAGCAAAGTACAAATATCAGTGAACAGCAAAATATGTTAACTGGAAGTTGCGAAATTAACCACGAAGGAAGTTATAAAAATAAATTAGACTCCGAACTAGAGGAACATTAAAAAAATGATACAAAATATACATTTACGAAAAGAACTATATATATATATATATATATATATATATATATATATATATATAAATATATATATATATATATATAAAATTACTATATAAATTACTATAAATTACTATATATATATAACTATATATATATAAAGACCTTCACGCTACGCGTGGAGTCATTTTTTGGCTATTTAGCACCAAGATAAACCATTTCTAACATCGGATTAAGGAGGTGCGGTGATTGGAGCGAGTCCAAGATAAAAGCCCGATTTTTTTTAATAACATTGTCGAGAGCTTCGTCCATGCGTATGCGGAGTTTCCACGAGATTTACCGTGCAGTTTCCGAGTTATTAATTGTTAAAGTTGGTCAATTAGTCACACGTAGACGACAAAATGTGCCTGTCCTCTCATATATCGATTTTTTTGTGCTACTTGGAGCCAAGACACGCGTAAAAAAAACTGACGGTTGCGTTCGTTGGTTCGTTGTGATCAATAAGGCAACTTGAATTGGAAAGCTCACCGCAGAAATAAGCAATAAATTTAGAAATAAAGTCGCGAAAAACCGAAGTATTCGGCGAGAGAGACGTCTCGTGACGTAACCGCAGCCATCTTGCTCGAAGTGTGGCAACGCCGGATACCCGCGCAAATTTGATTCTTCTATCGGATATTTTCAACGCGAATTAAAAATATGGTTGTGTGAAGCCGTACGTTTTTTAATCGATTATAAAAGGCCTTTCGTCGATATTTACTCAAAGTTCTTTTATGTATAGCTAAGGCATCTCAATCTTTCTGGCGACATGCATACAACGCATTTATATGTAAATTCAGCATGGAAAAACCGTCATATAAAATGAACGTTCGTTTTTATATCTGCAAATATTGTGAAAATTAGGAAAGGGAAAAATAACATAACAATCGATGAAATATGTTTTAAATTCGGACAGATTGGACATTGGATATTGTGGTTAACGTCAACGCGACGTTTTTCATTTGCATTCGCAATATCATCTTTTCACTCTCTAATTCTTGTCCGACAGAATCTACCTTTGTCTCTAAACTGGACTTCAGGTACAATCCTGTTACTCTCTTGATAAACTTCTACAGTACTTATTTTCATTCTCCATGTGTACCGGCTACCAAAAATAATAAGCCGAGCGCGTGGGACCGATGACAGCTATCGAAAATGCAACGATGCTAAACGTCGACGATATGGCGTACTACTGAAGTCGAGTAGTAGATTATTACGTTTGTTTTCATTTTATAAAAATAATAAGTAGCTTGAAATTCAATACTTAAAAAATATTTCTCGAAATATAGGCCACACACATATGTCTAAAACGTAGCGGTATTATGGCGAAAAATAGACTCTTAGTTTACTAGCGTGGTCATCACCGTACCTCCTTAACGCAAACCAAATGTTCGTAAATACAGTAGAACCTCGATTATCCGAACCTCGATCATCCGAACCCTCAATTATCCGAACGATGGCTTAGTTTATCCGAACGCTCAATTATCCGAACGTTGGCGCGAAAGATACATTGTTGCTCGCTGCCACTGCCGTGAGCAACAATGAGCAACCCAACGCAACTTCTCCTTCTCAAACGGCTGCGAGACTTAGCCGCTCAAAAACGGGTTACGGCCGTTCGTCAATTAAAAGTGGACGATTTTATAAAAAAAAATATTAAAAAAGGCATTCGACTTTTTTCAGGTCTTTAATATATATATATATATATATATATATATATATATATATATATATATATATATGTATATATATATGTATTAACACCTGATATATGTATGTACATAAAAACAGTACATACATATATATTAAAATTTGACATGTACTGTACTGTTTTTATGTAAAAAGTTGTTGTTTATGATCTCGTCCCAGAAAACCCAAAAGTCGAATGCCTTTTTAAATATTTTTTTTATAAAATCTTTCGGATAAAAAGTTCGGATGATCGAAGCGTGGGTTTTTTGTATGTACCCTAAAGGTACATACATATATGTATAAAAACAGTACATACATATATGTACGTACTGTTTTTATGTAAAAAGGTGTTGTTTATGATCCCGTCCCGAATAACCCACGTTTCGATTATCCGAACTTTTGATTATCCGAACTAGTCTCGGTCCCAATTGGTTCGGATAATCGAGGTTCTACTGTATTTAAAAAAAAACCCATCTTGCCCATCGTAAACCATATTTATTCAACATTGAACGATCAAGGTTCGATGAAAAATTACGAATATTGGCTGGCGAATGAAGAGCATTGCTGCCAACCTCAATGTCCGCGATGTTGCCGTATTTCAGCAGCACTTAGTTCCGAAAAGGACATACCTCCGATTAATTTGGAATTTTGTGTACCCGTGTATTTTTACTAGCTGAACACTACTATGATAGTGAAAATACCCGCAAATTTGATTTTCAAGGTCAAAATTTACAAAAACTGATTTTTTTAAAGTTTTTCTATTTTATTGTAATAAATGTTGATCTAAGAGAAAAATATTTTTCACAAAAGTTGTAGCCTATAAAGAGATTGATCTTTTATATCCTATGCAAGTTTTGTCTAGGATCAATTGGTTTCGAGAAAAATGGGATAATGATCCGAAAATTACATTTTCCTAAACTCCATTAGTTTCGATATTATCTACTTACGAAGTTTTCCCGCGGGAAGGTTGCATTTTGATCTTTTATACTATACGTATACCTAACCAACAAACACACAATACAACAAACCCAAACAACACACAACACAACAATCAAACGCAAACAATCTCCATCCTTCCCGCGGTAAAGTTTAACAAAACGTACATATTGGAGCATTATCCCATTTTTCTCGAAACAAAATGGTTCTAGACAAAAACTGGATAGAACATGAAATATCAATCTTTTTATAGGGTACAATTTTTGTGGGAAACATTTTCCTCTAAAATCAACATTTATTGACATAAAGTAGAAAAACTTTTAAAAAATTAGATTTTGTGGGTTCTGACCTTGAAAATTGAATTTGCGGGTATGTTCACTATCATATTTGTAATCAGTGAGTCAAAATAGAGGGGTACACGAAATTCCTTCTCGGAACTACGCCCATTTTATTCTGAGTTGTATAAAACATTCTCCGACGCATTTTTTTCTCAATAATCATCGATAATGTTACCTTTTCAAGATGGTAGTACCACAAAGGTTTTTCTTATTTACGCGACAAAAATATAAAAATGCGTAATTTTGCCCTTTAAGGCCTTAGGCCACAGTAACGAGTATAAAATCATGTGCGAATTTAACATTTTTTTTCCTACGAAAAAGTGATTCACTCATAAAATTAATTACACATCTATTTAGTATGAGTATCAAGCTGTTAGAGTTTTTTTTTCGATGTACAAAATGGCTGACTAATCTAAACTTCTCGAAACAGCATTTTTCCAATTAGCGTGACAATTAACTTCAACAATTTTCACTCGATTTACTTCAAATTTAAAAATGATGTTCCTGCATTAAATGCATTTCATAGAGAAGTACGTACGGAATATCTGATTATTCGAAAACTTCATTTTATGAGCAGTTTATGAGCAGTTATAAACAAATTTTTCCACTGAAAATTCATTTCTTAAGCTCAAATACCTACATCTTTTGAATAAAACAATCTTTTTCAAATTCCATACGTTGTTCTCTACACTGAAAAAAAAATTCAGTTGGTTTAACAAAATGTATCTTTAAATACGTTCAACTTGATTTTTGATTGGCATAACAAACATTTTGTTAATCTAACGATAGTTTTAGTGGTGTGAACTGTAGCTAAATAAGCTACAGTTCACACCACTAAAACTATCGTTAGATTAACAAAATGTTTGTTATGCCAATCAAAAATCAAGTTGTACGTATTTAAAGATACATTTTGTTAAACCAACTGAATTTTTTTTCCAGTGTAGGTATCCTAATGTAGATTGACGAGAATTTTTTTTTTGTTCTGGGTAAAAAATTGTGGATGCTAAATGTCACGCCGCGGAGCGCCGAATAAAAAGATAAGAAAATAAAATACTAGTAGTGGGCCATTTTGTACATCGTAAAAAAAAGATACATTTTCTAACAGCTTGACATTCATACTAAATAGATGTGTAATTAATTTTATGAGTGAATTACTTTTTCGTACGATTTTTTTTTATTCACACACACTGTAAAAAATGATATGAAATTTACAATATATTTAAGATACAGAAGGAATTGAATTTTACAAACTCAGTAGATGAAATTAAATTTAAGACACTTGTACCGTAAATTTAAAACACGAACATGAAATTCTAATGTGGATATATAATTTAATAGATGCAACATGGAATTTCAAAGACAAGTTTGTAAATTTGTGGGAAATGTTTTGTATTAACCCGTGTCTTCAATTGAAAATTACTACGGATGTATAATAAATGAACTATAAAAAACAGAGTATTGAAAATACAAAACAAGTTTGAAATTTATTTACGGCTGCCTGAAAAATATAATACATGTGCAACTGAATTGGAATTGGAAAGTATCGTGGTTGTACCCCTATCTGATATGATTTCTCATCGACGCTGAGTTAAATATAAGACAAATCTTTAGGAATATCGATGATATACTTCTCGGAATAATACCATCCAGTACATGAATACTGTGATTCGATTCAGAAATTACCAAGACAAAAGCCACTGAGATTAACAATTGTTTGTTAATAACAAATCACAGGTAAGTTGAATTTAATGTGTTCGTATATTAATATTGAAGAAACATTTTATGATTTTCATAATTGTTGACCCGGACGATATCTCATAATCACATGAATTCCAAATACATGCGTACAGTGGATGGAGATGGGCGCGCGGTCGGTGTGCGGGCTCTCGGCGGTCACTGAAGTTAAGCAGCATGGGGCGCGGTCAATACTTGGAGCGGTGACCGTTTGCCCGTGCACTGGTTTGCGCGTCAACCTCTGCGGTGGGGGAAACAGTTTCAGTTTCTGATGGTAATGAATAGAACTGAAAGTCAGCCAAATATGGCCGCCTGTATCGGCCCAGGTTTTCCGCAGTTTCCCTGGGCCTTCGTGCAAATGCGATACAGTAGTGCATTAGGAAAGAGCGGATGCGGCCAAATACAAATAATATACTCTAGGGGAGGGGGAGAGGACTCTGGAAGGAATAAGAGAAGAAGAGGGCTCTGGAAGGATTGTGAATAGAAGGAATAAAGGAGAGGATGGTAAAAGGAAGAAGAGGGTGCCCCCCATAATATAAAGAAAGAAAAAAATACTACCATACATGCGGTGAACGAAAGCATCATATACAGTATATGAATTGAGTGGTGTCTCCCTTAATTTTGATCATTTTTACATAAAAACGTATTGCAATTATCAATTTCTGAAATAAATTTAATACTTAGGATCAGTAATTTTAATACACACCCGTATATTGATATTAGCAAGTGATTCTTGAATTTAATATACACTTGTATATTGATATCAGCAAATGGTTCTTGATTTCAATATACTTGGATGTGATTATTTATTTACACGTGCATTATTTTTCAAACGCACAAGTATATTAATATTACGGGACTATACTTTCATTTTTAAAATAACCTGTTTTGGATTTTCAAAATCGTATCTGAAATTTCATAAGCGGTATCCGCATAAAAACTTCCTACACTTGTATATTAATTTTAATACAGAAATTTTTTACAGTGCATGATTTCATACCCGTTACTGTGGCCTAAGGCCTTCATTGTATATTTTATAAAAATATCGCATCTACAGAATAAATGTGCGATACCTCGTATGCATCTTTTTGAGGTTCATTGGGAAAGAAAAATTCATAAACCGTCATTTGACTCAACTGGACCGCTCTAACCTCCAAAATAAGTAGCTGTGTAAAAAAATAAATGATCCGCAGCACGATATAATTCAATTGTTTTGCAAGTATGACTTTTCTTTCCCGGTATCATTTATTTCAGCTGATGATGATTAATTTTCATTAATTTATCGCAAAAATATTCAATCGCGATAATATACCTCTCGCCTTTGAGAAAGAATCATTCTTTCTTTTTTTTCCCCTCTTTACGCACCCGGGTTCGCGAGATCGAGGTAGAGTAATATTTGTTGACGTTGACAGGTGGATTAATCATGCGCGATAAAAAGTTGAAGTCCGACCGATTACTCGCTCGTCGATGCGTCGGAAAAAAATTCGTCATTTCATATATTTTTCCCGCTGCTAATGCAATTGTCTCGCAATGATACGCGCGAACAATGAACTTTAGTGCAAACACGCGTTGGGAATTTTTTACGTCTGTGCACGTGCATTCTGGCGTACAGTTTAAGGGATCATCACAGTGTAAAATTTTCAAAAAATCAATTTTAGTTTGCCTTATCCGATAGTAATGACAGTTATAAACATGGACCTGGCATCGCCGATTGATCGTAAGTAGACGTGAAAATATGAAAATATGAAAATTCCGCACTTGAAACTTTAAACGCGTTTTTCGCGAAATGTCGTTTTTCAAAACGGTGTACATCCTCAAAGGAAGAGTTTTCAAGCTGTCTCAAATTTTGAGACAACTTTCTTTATGCCATTTTATATCTTGCTATGGAAGCTTATTTTTTTTTCTTTTGAATAGTCTATATCTTTTTTAACGAAAAACTGTCAAAAAAATCGCCCAAATTCGAATTTTTTTTTTCAAAACGCCGCCATTTCGTCAATTTTAATTTTTTAAAAACCTCCATAGCAATATAGCGGCTTTCATACGAATAATAATCTTTTTACAAATAATATTTACGGCTACAACCGTGTAGACCGTGAGGAATTCATTTTTTTCGAAGACATTTTGAAACGTTAAAAAAAATGTAAAAAAAATTGAAATAAATGTTGAAAAAATTCTGTTCTGTTCTTCACGAGTGCTTTGATTCGACATTAAAAAATCAGACTGATTACCCTTTTTTTGACTATCGAAAAAAATTGCGGAAAACCAGCTATTTTTCGCCCCGTTACACTGTGATGATCCCTTAATGCAATCGAGACTTCGCACGCGGCTGCGCTCAAAGCTTTATCGGATTATACGGTGACAGATGTACGGTTCGGATAAGCAGCAATCCTGATGCGCGAAATATAAACGCGCGATATCATCGATACGCGAATCGGTGCGTAATCTGTCGGAAATTCAATCGGTGTCATTCATTGGCCGATATACTTCGCTTCCACGTTGTAAGAGGATTTTCTCCGTGGTCAATTTTGCCGCACATTAAATTAAGGTAGTCCATAGGATTTTTATAATTTTTTTTTAAATTTCGCTACATATATTAATAATCGTCTCTGTAAAATTTCCGGGTCGTTTATCGACCTAATTACAGAGAAAAGAAATATTAAAATTGCGTATTTTTGTGAAGGAATTCCGAGACGACATACAAAAATTCAATTTCCGGTGGCTACAAAGTGTATATAATAGTGGGAATCCGTCAGATTCTTAAAAATAATTAAATTTACATACGTAACACTTGTAGTAATCCGGTTCTATCAGAAAAAATTAGGCTTATTGACCAAATTTTTGTGTACTTAATATCAAGTTTAACTTCAACTTCCGTTATTGGACCTATTACCACTTGCTACGATAAAGAGACGTGACAGCAAGACAACAGCTGACTGTAGTCCTAACCTCATCTCATTCATTCGAATTTCCACACATATTGCATTTTAAACCGACAAAAATTTTTCACGGTTTTTACCAGTCGAGGCCCGAATACAATGCTTTATATTTCTCGCACCTGACATTGTGTTGACAGATCGACGTTGAAAAGCATGGAGGTTAAGGGGCTTTACCAGTGTGAACGCTGAAAATTTGGGTAATTTTCTCGAATTTTTTGGAAGAAAAGTACTCAATTAAATGTTTTGGAAAATTAAAAATATATTTGGCTATATTTGACCTACATTATATAATTTTTTCATAGAAAAATATTGAGATCTATCGACTTATGCGCTGCCTTCGGAGGCGCCAAAAAAAAGTTCCCCCACTGCCGACATGATTCCGGCCGATTGAGTAGCTGAAACCGAAAAAGGAAAAAATGTCGTTAAACTGGAAGATATTTCCTGTACAATGACGTAGGATTTTCGAAAATATCAAAATCTAACAAAATGGCATAGTTATGAAAAAAGTGTTTTCTTGCCTATAAAATGGTCGTTTTTGTTCAATGACAAGTCGTCAATTTTCATTCAATCAAAAATATCCTACGTCATTGTAGAGTAAATATATTCAAGAGTACTCAGTTAAAATTTCAAGTCAATCGGATAACTGCTCTTTGAGTTGCAATGTCAGCAAATTTGAAAAATCTCATTTCGAGATAAACGCATTTAAAGATTTAACTATCGATTTTTGCAAGATAAAATGGTATTGATATAAATGATAATGATATTCTTGAAATTATAAACTGTCGAAAAAGTTTTAAAAAAATGGATTTTTTAAAAGTGTCACACTGGTATAACTCCTTAAACTCGCCTGATTGAGTAGAAAGAGACGGAGTTAGAGCCAATATTGCCAAATATCAAACCTAGAATTACTGCGCGAATCGTTGGAATAACTATTTTTTCATATTTCTAATTAAATGTGAACATTAATTAAACGGTTTACACATGGAAAATTTAGTCAATACAAATTTTTTTTGCATATGTTGGAAACATAAACTGTACAAGTCTCAAGTATGATCGGTGCTATGACTAGTGTGAAGCAAATATTAAGGACTACCTTAATCTTTCGGGCGGGAGAACTTTTTTTTATTAGGGTGAGAACAAGAATAAATAAAAATTTTGAGTGACAACGTGCGCTGTTTTGGCGGAAAAAATAATTGTTCGAAGTCCAAATTATTAATGATTCGGGTTTATTTTTTCTGATAAAATTTCGAAACATTGCAATAATTTATCGCTCACATTCCTGTCACGATATGCCAGCTCTGAATAAATAGACAAAGCGAACATATAAACACGAAAATGACGATCAGTGCGGGCCGGAGATAAAGATTTATTTGGCTTTTTAAATTGCTTTTGAGTGTTTTTTTTCTCATTGATCACTTCGAGGGAAAAAGAAAAAATGACTTTTCATGTTATCATTTTTGTTTTCATTAAACATTTTTAATTGGTGGATTATATTTTATTTTGAAAAGGTTCTATTAACAAGTTGGATTTGGTTCGGAATTAGAAAAATGCTAATTTATTGTTATTTTATTCTATAATATTTGTATGTTTGGTTTGTCATTGTTTTGTTTTTACTTTGCTTTTATTTCAAGCATTCATCTTTTTCCCTCGAAGCGAATGAAAAATTGATAAAAGGATAATTAAAAATGCATTAATAAAATAATTTAAACAATGCCTTACGAAAAAAAAAATGAAAATCTACTGTACTCGTATTTTATCTATGAGAACCGTATAGTTAATTCGGTTACTTAATACAATTTGATTCGCAATCAAATGTGTTCGCTGTTACCTTGGAATTTTTTATTACGACTCAAAATAATGACAAAAAATTGCAGCCTATTGTAGAATTTGTTCCGGTGTTCATTTTTTAAATTATGTCAGCCTGTATTTCAGGTCGGATTCCAATTTTTGTTGCCTCGACGAATCCTCGTTTCACGGCGAAAATGAAATTGTTCTCACGATTATTTGCTGCCGTTTTTATGCAAACCGGTTTTTTTCTTATTGCATCACGTGACGTAACTTTTGTCTGAAATTGTTTCGTCTGCGTGGTCGGATGGGATTCACCCGTATCAGGCGCGAAACAATCTACTCGCAGGATTGCAGATAGTAGGATGGTTCGATTAATAAAAGGGTAAACAAAAATTGTGCGAAAAAAGTTTTCCATGTATGAACAAATTGTCTCGATCGTTTTCGTGGTTGTACAATTTTTTTTACCTCCGGACCTACAGATATTTGGCAACCACCATAGATTATTGAATATAAATTAAATATTATTAATTTATATTTTCTCGACCAGTCGTGCGAGCCATGCCTCGTTCAAAATTTTTCCAAGTGCTCATCATCGGGGTGGGGCGGTGGGGGATATTGCAGGATTCGGAAAAATGGAAAAATGGGGTCAAAACGTCCCAGTGTTCAGTCGAAGGGTTAATTACGTTTATTATCAAACTTATTGATTACGCGAATAATTTTCCTTTTCTGAACTTAATGAGATTAATGAATTTAAATTAAAGATCATTGAAATGAATAACCTTATCAATTACTTAAATTATTCACCTTTTTAAACTCAATGAAATGGATGAACTTGAATTGACATTCATTGAAATGAACGAACTTAAATTGAAATGAACAAAAGTTAATTAACTTTTTAGTTACTTTAATTATGAAATTTAAATTAATGAACTGGATAATTACTTAAACTACTTACTTTTTAAAACTTAATCCAATTAATCAACTTGGATTGAAATTAATTGATTTGAATTGACTGATTAATGACTTAAATTATTTACTTTTTAAAGTGAATGAAATTGATGAACTTGAATTGAAATTAAGTGAGATTAATGAACTTATTAACTATTTCATTTATCGACCTCAGTGGGAAGAATGAACTAGAACTAAAATTCATTGAAATTCATGAACTTATTGATTACTAAGATCATTCACTTTTTTAACTCAATTAAATTGATGAACTTAAATTGAACTTAATAAAATTAATGAAAACATGAATTACTTAAATAAGGTCTCCAAACAGTTTATTGCTCGAAGAGCAGGCGATCCAATCTTTCTCACAGTTTATTTCTCAATAACTAATTGATTATCGTAATTATTGTCTTTGAAGAGAACTTTTGGAATAAAAAAAAGGATAAACGACACCGGCATAAATGAAAGCTGCTACGTATAATTTTGCTATGTACACCTTTTGGTATGCATAGCAAAGAGAACGCGAGTGAAATTAATGAACTAAATTGAATAAAGTTATATGAACTAAAAAAATGCTAGTGAAATTAAGGTAATTATGCAGTTGGAGGACTTTCCCGAAAAACGGCGGAATTTTTTGTTCACTGTACACTTGTTTATTCCATTATATTAAGTGATATTTCGTCGGGGGAGGCTGACACTTTCCATTCATTTAATAAGTTATGGGGTTTTGACGTTCGCGGAAGCACGTGATACAATCGGGCATTTTAAAATATTTCGACGCCTATATTGGGGGTGGGGGGCATTTATAAAAAGTCTTTCTAAATGCCGAAAATGCATCGCAGCGGTCACCCTCCCATAAAAAGCTGTGGCGTTTTAAGGTTCACGAAAACACGTTATAAGATTGCGTATTTTCGAAAATTTTCGGAACACCTATATTGGATGTGGGGAGAGTGGGGATTTATAAAAGAAGGCTTCTTAAATACCTTTAGCCTTTTACAAACAAAACCAAACAAGCAAAATCAGCTAACTTGTGTGCCTGTCCGTGTGTGTGCGTGCGCGAGTGCAGGTTCTTTTTTCAATACATTTTTTATTCATGTAAAAAAAATGTTATGGCTAGAAAAACTGTAGACCGATTTTGGCCGATTTCAAGTCTCGTCTTTAAGAGGTTTTCTCACTTTAGACGTTAAAAAAGCCTATTTTCATGAATTTTTTTGATGGGTTTATATTATAGATATTGATATAAAAGTTGTTACACCTCATAAATACACTTTCGAAATACATCTAAAAAATTGTTTTTATGTATTTATGTAAGCCAAACAAACTTTAAGGGGCTATACCGGTGTGACACTTATAGTACGAGAGCCCACGACCAAAACCATGTATCATAGCAATACGGCCGAAACTGTATAAAATCGTCAGATTATATGATTCTGAACCCGACTAGGGGTGCAGTAACGGTCAAAAGTGTAGCAACTGCGTGAGAGGCCATTTCTGCTGTGTCAAAAAAGAAAGGCAGTCGGTATTATAGCAATACGTCTGATATTGAAAATGTACATAGATTTTATAATTTTATGACGAAAAAGTCTGTTTTCAGACATTTTGCGCGTAGCATATGGCCCGAGCGCATTTTTGAAAATGTCAAAAAATTTAGCCGACCTGTATCATAGCAACCCGGATACATTTTTTTTCAAACCTTCCGTATCGCTACCGGGATAACCAAAAAACTGTTTTCAGAAATTTTCGATGTCGCATATACTCCCAAAAACGAAAAGAACGTTCCGGAGTCGCCTGGCAGACGCGTGGCAGATATACTAATAATAATGCTTGGAAACATGGAATTTGTAAAAAATGTCGTCAAAATTTCTATGGATGTTGGTGTTAGTATTAGGTGTACAAATAAGTTTTAGGACAGTTTTCAAAAAATTCAAGATTTATTAAAAAAGAAGTAAAACACAGTTATTCATCGAAGTAATCTCCATCGCACTGAATGACCTTCAGCCATCTCTCAGGTAACTCGCGGATGCCTTTCGCAAAGAAACTTTCGTCTTGCGAGGTGAGAAATTTAGCGACCCATTTTTCCACTTCTTCAAATGTTTTGAATCGCACGTCAGACAAATCGTTCTGCATTTTCCGGAATAAATGATAATCGGATGGGGCTAAGTCTGGTGAATACGCCGGGTGTGGTACAGCTTCCCATCCAAGCGCTAGTAACGTATCCTTGACCGGTTTACACACATGAGGCCGCGCGTTGTCACGGAGCAGTTTTACTGGACGTTTTCCTTTACCAGAAAATGGACGTTTCTTCTCAATTTCTTGATTCACTTGCATCAATTGATGACAATAGCGATCGGTAGTAACTGTTTGACCAGGTTTGAGAAGTTCATAATACAGTACGCTTTTCATATCCCACCATATGCACAGCATGACTTTGTTACAATGAACATTGCGCTTTGGCGTGGATGTTGTCGGCTCGCCGGGGTCAACCCAATGATATTTGCGTTTCGGATTATCAAAATAAATCCACTTTTCATCGCCGGTCACAATTTTCCACAAGAAAGACTTTCTATGTTGCTTGTTGTAAAGACTCACACAAATGTTAAGACGGCTGTTTTTATTTTCTTGAGTCAGAAAGTGTGGTACCCACTTTGTTCCTTTTCGAATCTTACCCATTGCTTTTAAACGATAAGAAACAGTTTGTTGAGTTACTCCAAGCTGTTCCGAAAGTTGTTTCTCCGTCTGACAAGAGTTTTCAACCAGCAACGCTTGCAGTTCCTGATCGTCCACCTTTACAGGAGGCCCCGTGCGTTCACGGTCACTAACGTCGAAATCACCTTCTTTGAATCGCTTATACCAATACTCACATGTACTTTTAGATACAATGTTGTCTCCAAGAACAGAACATATCGATTCACACGCTTTCCTAACACTTTTTCCTTGATGGAATTCATAGCGAATGCAGTGTCTAATAAATAGCTTATCGGTCTGCATGTTTAACTTACAGAATTTATAGGTTATGTTTATGACTCCTTTACGTTTCGATACTACATATCAAGCGCCATCTATGATAAGTGAGCGGGACCTTTGAATTAATTTAGAATAGCTGTTATGATACAAAATCGAAGTGTCCTAAAACTTATTTGTACACCTATAATTTTCGCCGTTACATTGATGTTTCACGTTTATACGAGACATTGGGATCCACTCTGGCAAAATCTTGACCTGCTTTCCATGCAATGACCGGCTGCGATTACAATCCCGCGTTATATCGCAATGGTAAAAAAAGACCATTAACAATGCTAAAAAATTCAAAACGCTACCAAGAAGCTTTCGCTGATTTGGGCAGCTATACTTCTGATACTGAGAAGGTATTCCCCATTTTGGAAGAATTCACGTGCAGATTGTAAAATGAAAAAAAAATTAATAATGTCGATTTAGCTCGACTGAACATTTTTACAAAGACATATAAAATTAAAAACGACGACGCTTCGACAACTCTGAATCTCGAGTTATCCAATTACGACGCCTGCAATCTACCAACATGCAAAACGGAATTGGAAAAACATTTATTGCGAACGAAATATATTGCACAAGTATGGAGCAACGCTCATACCAAAACTCCAACCGATCTCAACCCTGCAGATTTCGGATGGTATGAAGACGAGGGACGGTTCCAGTTTTCGTGGTTCTCCGGTAACCAACTACCAGAATTGAGCGACGCTGTTTTGGACGACAAATCAACATCCCCAACAGGTACAGTTAACGTGGCTTCTGTTGTTGCTTTTGTTGTTATTTTCATAAATAAGTTCGTAATTTTTACTAATGATATTTATTTTATAGAAGAAGACGTTGAAGATCTCACAAGCGACCTCGAGAGTGATTTCGATGACGACGATTCCGAGTCCGACAGTGATTGAATACGTTAACATTTTTGTAACTTTAAATAAACCGTTTTTTGCCAACTTTATCCCAGTTTCCTTTTGTGCCATTTATTTCAGTCCTTCAACTATCGTTTACTTTACGGTTTCGGGCACACTCTTTGTTAATCATCATCTAACAATTTGAGGGTCGCAACTTATTCATTGGCTTGTAATATAGACTTCAATATGCCTGAATACGATTTTACAATAATTTCGGAGTATCGAAAAGTTTTCTGATAAAGAAGGTGCTACACTAAATTTTTCTGATATAAATTTTTTCGACATCTGGACAACTTATTTTATCTCGTTCAACAATTTTCAGACAGATTGCTATGTTACCGATCGGTAAAAATTTCTAACATTTTCAAAACGGTCTCGAAATTTAATGCTTTCAAATTTCCTTCTGCAAATTATTTTTTTCGCATCAACTAACCCAAATTTACTCGTGAAGAACATTTTCCGACGGATTGCTATGATAATCTTTTTTGGTCTCATTTTTAATTTTTCAAAGTGATCTTCCGGGTTCGCGCTACACTACTGACTTCTGAAAAATATGTTTTCGGTGTCTTAGAGCTATCATTCAACTACAGACCGAAAATCAGACAGATTGCTATGATACAGTTCGGTAAAATTTGTTGACATTTTTGAAAATTCGGTCAGGTCAAACGCTACGCGGAAAATGTCTGATATTGGTATTTTCGAGTTCAGAATAATCGAATCTATCAATTTGATGCGGTTTTGGCCGTATTGCTATAAGACAAATATATTGGTCGTGGGCTCTCGTACTATTAGAAAAAATCGATTGTTTGCCCTTTTTCGACAGTTTCTACTTTCAAGAATATCACCATCATTTATATCATTTATATCACTATCATTTTATCTTGCAAAAATCGCTAGTTAAGGGGAGAAATACACCTAGGAGCCGGAAAAAGGTCATTTTTGTGAATTCTTTGAAGGAAAACTATTTGAAATTTCGGATTGGGGTTTTAATTATCTAAAAGTATATACATTCGATATGTTTAATTTTCTTTATTTAAAAATATCAAAAATATACAAGGATATTGTATAATCCTTGGAGCGTGGTAAAAAATCTGCGTATACGCTACCCACTGGCGTTTCTTCAAAAATCATCTGAAACAAAACCAAAAAGATTATTAAATAAGATACTATAATCTAGTACTTGTCATAGCCGATTTTGAAAATATCGATTTATGACAAAATGGCGGACGTTTGAACATATAGTGATTTTTGGGCCAAAAATTAGTTATTATTTTGTCTATAAAACAAAAACTAAATAACAAAAAAAACATATGACAAGTACTAGATAATAACCACAAAATAGAAATAGAATAACCACAAAAAACCTCAAGGCAATCGGTTCATTGGTTTTCAAGAAATTTTGGGTACCAATTTGAAAAACGTGGTTTTAAGAAAAACGCGTTTGAAAATTTGGGAATGAATAAATCATGAAATTTGTCAACTTACATGGAATCATCGATACCAGGCCCATAGTATAGGTCTTTTACGGTCGACGGAATGTTCATAGCTTCTAAATCCTCGACCTCGACCATCTAGGTGTATATATCCCCTTAAATCTTTAAATGCGTTTTTCTCGAAATGAGATTTTTCAAATTTGTTGACATTGTAACTCAAAGAGCCATCATCCGATTTACTTGAAATATGAAGTGAGTACTCTTGAATATATTTACTCTACAATGACGTAGGATATTTTTGGTTGGATGAAAATTGACGATTTGACATTGAAAAAAACAACCGTTTTATAGGCAAGAAAACAGACTTTTTTCATAGCTACGTCATTTTGTTAGATTTTAATATTTTTCGAAAATCTTACGTCATTGTACAGGAAATACCTTCCAGCTTAACGACATTTTTTTACTTTTTCGGTTTCAGCTACTTAATCGGCCGGAATCATGTCAGCAGTGGAGGAACTTTTTTTTGGCGCCTCCGAAGGCAGCGCATAAGTCGCTTGGATCTCAATATTTTTCTATGAAAAAATTATGTAATACAGGTCAAATATAGCCAAATATATTCTTAATTTTCAGAAACATTTAATTGAGTACTTTTTTTCCAAAATAATCCCGGAAATCACCCAAATTTTCAGCATTCACACTGGTATAGCCCCTTAAACGCGTTTTTCTCGAAACGACGTTTTTCAACGGCTTGTTGATAAAATATTCGAAACCCTCGAACCCCTCCTTATGAAATTTTAACCACATATTCTTTACAACTATAGCTGTAGCGCATATCGAGGATTTTTAAAAATGTTGATATTCACTATTCTTTTTCCAAAACGGTGAGAAAAAACACGTTTATTTTGTTTTTTCAAAAAATGTCCGCCATTTTGTTATTCTTGCATACATAAAAAATCGAATGATATGCGCTATAGCCATTAAAATACCGAATCTAAAACCGTTTGATTTTTTTGTTTCCGATGATCCATCTCCGAGATTTTATCAACAGCGCAGACCGACCATTTTTTCAGGACATATTTTTAACTACCATTTTCGTCTATAAATAGTGACATGAATAAATAATTTTTTTTAAATGTATTTCGAAAGCGTATTTATTAAGTGTAACGACTATTATATCAATATCTACAATATAAACCTATCAACAAAAATTCATGAAAATAGCCTTTTTTTAGCGTCCAAAGTGAGAAGACCCTTTAAAATCGCGTATTTTTACGAACTTCCAACGGCTGCAGGGGGAGAGGTAGGAAGTGAATGCCGCGATTTCTTTTCGGCATTGTATTCAAGAAGGTTTCTATTGTAAATCCCTCCACCGCCCACCCCTAACATAGGCGTCGAAATATTTAAAAATGCCCTATTTCATTACGTGTTTCCGGGAACTTCAAAACCCCGTAACTTCCCGAGTTGAAATTTAGACCCTCCTTTGAATGCTCGAGAACCTATTTCCTTTGTAACGCACAGACCGCCGCCCTCCTTTAACTCCCCTTGAACCTATATGGAGAAATTTGCACCGTTGCGACCCTCCTTTAGCCCTACTGAACCTTCTACTCAACCTCCTGAGCCTCCTTTAGGCCTATGGGCTCGGCTTGCGTGAACCTACACAACCTTGTTTTGGCCTAAAGTCCTATCTGTACCCTACAGAACCTCCTTTGAATCCAAAGCAGAAGGAAAATGAAAGATTGGATCCAAAGGAGGTTCTGTAGGGTCAAGCTACATCTGAAAAATAAATTATATGTGTGAATTAAAAATATGATGTTTGATTATTTATTATAAGATTGATTTATTAATTCGAAACATATACATGCATTGTCACAACTATAAATTATTTCGTGTAACTTAAAAAAACGTTATATTAAACGTATACTATATATGCACTATAGTATAGTACAAATATAGTATACGTTAGTAGTCCAGTAAAGTACGCTGGTACTACATTTGTTTATGTGTTTTCAAGTTTATTTCATTATTATAAATAAATGATATATAGTTTATCTGAAAATATTTTTTAATTATAATTATCCCTTCTTTGGAATATCGGTGAACTACGGATGGGAGAGAAGGGGGGGGGAGCGGAGGGCAGCATATTGAAGTAGGCTTAAAGGAGGGTTAGTAGGGTCAGAAGAGGTTTAAAGGAGGGCTAGAAGGCTCTGCGAGCCACCGGTGAAAGGAGTCAAAGGAGAGTTAGTAGGGCGAAAGGAGGTTTAAAAGCGGGTCTGTAGGTTTGCGTAAGCATTTAATCAGGCTCACTAGGGTTTAAAGGAGGTTCAGATGAACCTACTAAACCTCCTTTGAGTGAAAAAGTCCAATTTCTGCCACTTTTGGAGGTTCAGTAGGTTCTGATATACATGTTTTTGAGATTTCCATTTGAACCTCTTGAACCTCCATTGAATGACAAATTGGGATCGAAAGGAGGTTTAAAGGAGGGTCTAAATTTCGACTCGGGTTATGGAATTAATAGAAAATGTCGGCAAATATTCGCACGGGGCTCCTGCTAGAATCAGGTTAATTTTGTTTGGGTTTGTTTGTTAACCCAAACAAACTCAAGCCTAAACGAACAAACCCAAACAAAAATTAGCCCGATTCTAGCAGGAGCCGCGCGTCCGAATATTTACCAAAATGTCAATCTCCCCCGACGGAATATAAACAGTGGTGACCAATTAAAGCAGCTCATAGCAAAAGAAAAAAAAATCCCTCGTTTGCCGGAAAAGTCCTCAAACTGCGTAATTACCTTACGGAAAACTGACGATTTCAGTGAAAAATCGAATTTTGTCATCAAGCCTATTTGTACAAACTAACAATTACTCTCGCATACGGAGGCGACGAAAATTCGAACGATGCGTTTGCGCTGCGACAGTCAATTTTATTCATATTGCTCGGCTAATTGTCAATATTCTTTAACTATTGTTAAGTTGCTT
>OZ023313.1:66426360-66453860 GCA_964007375.1 Ophion obscuratus | reverse complement strand
AGCACAATGATTTACGTACACTAAAACTGTCAAATATGTTCTTTTCGGAACGACTTTTCTCGACATGGCCGGAATCAGAACTCTAGCTATTATTATCGGATTTTAAATATAAGGGGGAAAATCCGTTTAGAGGCTCGAAAAAGAGTCATTTTTCGTGAATTTTTTAAAGGCGACAAAATAAATGCTTCATTTTTAAATTTTGTCATTATCTTATTACAATTTTCGGATGTTCATTTTTTTCTTCTTAAGCGGGTAAGGCCACTGTAACGGCCCAAAAAAAAAGGTTTTTTCACTAATTTTTTGCTCCCGAAATTGAAGGTATTTGAAAAAAAACTTTTAATGGTGTTATCGGGCATACATTAAACTTTATTATAAAATTTTTTTACAGTAAAAAAAAACAAAATGGCGGTTCCACAGCTATCTTCCCGGGACATGTTTTGCTTCCAGGGCTCCGCGGCACTCAGCACCACTGGTGCACTTTTGAATCTAGAACAAAAAAAAAACCATTAATCTAGAGGGCTATAGCTAGAGAATGTCGATCGGATTTTAAAAAGTATCAATTTTTGTGGATTTGGCGTGCGTTTGAAAAAAAAAAATGGATTTTTGACGAAAAAAACGGCAAGTTTTTTGTTAATAAAAAATCAATAAATAAAGTTCTTGAAAATTCCGATCGACATTCTCAAGATAATGTAAATGTTCACATCTGGTTAAAATTTCAAGTAAAAAAAATGAAAATTGTTCGAGTTATGCTGCGTGCCATTTTGAAAAACCATGTTTCGAGAAAAACGCGTTTAAAGTTTGTTTGGGTTTTGACACGCTTGGCGGCGACCTTCATTTCCTAAGGACAACAAATTTTTTTTCGCACAGGACCTTTTTTTCTTATTCTAGAGGGTTTAAACTATTTTTTAAGCCAATAAAAAAAAACGATTTTTCAAAAAATTTACAGTGGCCTTACCCCTTAAAGGGTGAGATGCAGTCAGAGGCGTGAAAAAATTAGCATTTTCAATAATTTTTTTTTTCTAGTAATTACGTTTGTTTTACAAAAGTGGTTACACAGACTTTTTATGTTATATTTCAACTCGACTTGTACAAATTTTCAAAGAAAAATATTAATTGTTTATAAAAATATCGCCATCTTTGGGACCCCCTTCGGCACGTAGTGCTTTGCGGTAACCATCATAAGATTTTACTGGATCATCTGAAATGAAAGAAATCATTAGTTTAATAATAAATCTAGTCCTTAATCGACGCTTTTTTTTCAAAAATTAACAAAGTGGCGGCTTCCGACGGATAACTTTTGATTTTCAACCAAAAAATCGCTCGTTTATTGTTTTAAAAAAATATAAATTTTCAACAAAAATGAAATTCCTTCAATTAAGGATTAGTTTTTAATGCTATCAATAAGCACAGCAAATTTCATATAAATCCATCGAGTGGTTTTTGAATTATAGTGGTCACCGACTTGAAAAGCATAGTTTCGAGAAAAAACGCGTTTAAAGTTTTTCGATGTGGATATGTTCGTAAAATGTTGAGCTCGATGGATGAAGCTAAACTTTTTAATGTATTTTTATCTGCTGAATCCGAATATCACAATTTTTTGCCGAAAAGTCGAGCATTCAATTGTTTATAGCCAATTGTTAAAACATTTTTTCAAAAAATTAAAAATTTTCGGGATGAATTATTTTTTTGTAACATTTTGGGTAATTTCAAAACGAAAGTATTCTTTATAAAATTTTGCTAAAGTTCATAGTTTTTGAGTAATAATTATTTGAAAATTTCAAAAAGAGTTTTCCAATTTTACACTTGTTTTATGTATAGAAATACTAATTAAAAAATTACTTACATCGAATAATCAAGTCCTGGCCCATAAAATAGGGCTTCTGCCGATGTGGAAGCTCCCACAATATCAATTTGTTTTTGTCTTTATAGAATATAAAGGGGCGGGGGGTCGAAACCGGTTGCTTGCAGCTGCCGTCCGCTACCTGTCATGACCTGACATGACACCCCTTCACTAATTGTGGGATATCCCGGAAACTATTCATCGGATTGACTTGAAATTTTCAGGGAATATTTTCGAAACATCATACTTCGAGAAAATGATTTAAAAAATCGATTTTTTTTAAATTCTGACTGCATCTCACCCCTTAAACAAAACAAAATGGCGGCGTTATAAGGTGTTCCTTCAGGCGTCTTTTGAAAAACTGCTGATGTTATAGCTCAAAAAGTTATTGATCGATCTAGTTGAAATTTTGGGAGGTTTCTTACTATAACATTGTTGAAATGATTTACTTTGTAGGAACTTTTCCGACAAAAGTTGTTAGATTTGGCCTGACAAATGTTGTGATAAAGAAAAATTCATGATCCCATTTTAAGGAGTTTCGATACCGGCGATACAATGTTGCCATGTTAAACCATGTTAAAAACATAAAAAATTCCAAAAAGTTCAGAATTTTTTCTAAAATTTGGTGAACATATTCTTTAGTGCCAAATTTGACAATACAATTTTTTTCAGTTTTTCCTTCTGCACAGTTATCGAGTAAGTTGATACTAAAGTTCACGTGTATAAGCATAGCGTTTCTATATACAGGGTAAGGCACTAACTGTTGCCACCTTGAATATCTCTGTAATTATCGACGTCACAAAAAAATGTTTGAAACAAAAGTTGTACCGTACGAAAAGGGTCATCAAATGCGACCATTTTTTTTATCTCAGTGGAGGCGCTGTCGCACAGTAAAGGTCACCTCCACTTTTTAAAATGGGACCGTACAATTTTTTCAACTATCTTGTAGAGCATCGAAAACAGCATAAAAAATATTTCGGGGTCAAAGTCGTTGAAGGTCATTTAAGATCAAAAAGTGACATGACCTTTATTTTTATATGAAATTACCTTTATTCACGGTAGATGTTCAAAGTGATTGCCATTGGAATTAATGCAGTATTGCAATCTCCTCATCACGGATTAGAATTTCTTATCACTTCGGCACTTATCGAATCACAGGCTCGAAGAATTGTCTCACGCATATAATCCGGCGTAGTTAGACGTTCTTTATAAACAAGATCATTCAAGTATCCCCACAAGAAAAAGTCCAGAGGCGTCAAGTCTGGCGAGCGAGCCGGCCACGATACAGCTCCTCCGCGTCCAATTCAACGATTTGGAAATCTCTTTTGCAATTCATTTCTAGCTATCAGCGAAAAATGTGCCGGGCACCCATCGTGTTGATACCACATTCTGTTTCTTGTTTCTAAAGGTATTTCTTCCAATAACGGACCTAATGGTTCTTGAAGGAATGTGGTATACTTCCTACCATCAAGATTCTCTTCGATGAAATAAGGTCCTACGATTCTATCCCCAATAATCCCACACCGTACATTAACCGACCACGGTCTTTGGTGTGCAACTTGCCGCAGCCAATGTGGATTTTCAGTTGACCACAAATGCATGTTATGCAAGTTAATATTTTCATGATTCGTCAATGTTGCCTCATCAGTAAATAAAATCCGATTAATGAATGAGTCATCTCTCTGAATCTGGCGTTGAGCCCATCGGCAGAATTCAGTGCGATTCATGAAATCCGTACCAGTTAATTCCTGGTGGAGACTGATGTGGTAAGGATGATATTTATGACGATGTAGAACACGTACAATACTTCTTTGGCTTACGCCAGATTCCCTCGCAATTTGACGAGAACTCGCACAAGGGTCTCGATGAACGGCGGCAAGAACACCAATTTCCGTTTCTTCCTTAGCAACTCGCTTTTGTCGGTTACTTTCCCGACGGGTTAAGGATCCAGTTGTCCTCAGTTTAGTGTACAAAATTTGAAATGTACGGCGTGTAGGATGAGAACGTTCAGAAAATCTTTCAGCGTATAAGTCTCTAGCTCTCACTGCATTTTTCTGACATTCTCAGTAAATTAGAAGCATATCAGTTTGCTCTTCAAAAGAATACATAATTTTCATTCGCTTGATTCATTAATACTATTCTCACCATTCTTACTATCGTTATCTTGGGTCTGTTTGGGCGAAACATTGTACAATGTTCCGTGTACATTGTAGGTTTGGTGCCGTTGCTTACATACAAGAAATGAGCAAGACTTCGACGATAAGTACCGAAGTGATAAGAAATTCGTGATGAGGAGATTGCAATACTGCATTGATTCCAATGGCAATCACTTTGAACATCTACTGTGAACAAAAGGTAATTTCACATAAAAATAAAGTTCATGTCACTTTTTAATCTTAAATGACCTTGAATGACTTTGACCCCTAAATGTTTTTTATGCAGTTTTCGATGCTCTACAAGATAGTTGAAAAAAATCTACCGTCCCATTTAAAAAAGTGGAGGTGACCTTTACTGTGCGACAGCGCCTCCACTGAGATAAAAAAAAGTGGTCGCATTTGATGACCCCTTTCGTACGGTATAACTTTTGTTTCAAACATTTTTTTGTGACGTCGATAATTACAGAGATATTCAAGGTGGCAACAGTTAGTGCCTCACCCTGTATATAGGTATACATTGCGGGCATAAGAAATCTGCTTTAATGCTTAATTACTCGATAACTAAGTGGAAGAATATTTTGAAAAAAATTGTGTTTTCGCACTTAATGTTGAAGAACATCATCACCAAATTTGATCAATTTCTTAACATTTTGACTTTTGTACCGGAACTCCTTAAAGAAACATGTCGGTCATCTTAACGTAGCCATTTGGAATTTTTCATGAAAAAATATTTTTTTCTACGTCCTCCTTCGAACTCTGTTTAATTATACTCAATACTTGTTCGGAGCAGTATTTTCCGAGATCAATCAGGGGTAACATTAAAATATGACACCCGGTATATTATATTATACTATACCATACTTAGCATGTAATAATATAAAAGTTATCATAATTATTTAACCACCTATTAGATTATGAGTAATATTATAATGGTTTCAAATAAAGACATTTTACTTATCCTTCTCTCTCTCTCTCTCTCTCTCTCTTTCTCATATCCCACAAAAGTTCGTTCCCGTAGGAAATAAAAATTCTCAAACTGAGCATCGACAGTATTAATTTCTCCTTTAGCCACGTCCCATGCAGAAATTTTGACCGGGATACCCTATGTCCGATCAAATCCCGATCAGGATTTGTCATGGATTCCCCAAAACCGGTATCCCGGTTAGAATCCAACTTGCATCAGTATCGGCATACTGATGTACGACGACGATGGCATAATTTTGAAAATTTTAGCGTCACGTGTATTTTCTGTATTACTATGGAATTCCTATCTATGAATAGGAATTTCTGTCTATAGATTCCTATCTATGAAATTCCTATCTATAGATAGGAATTACATAGTAATACCGAAAATACACGTGATGCCAAAATTTTCAAAATTATGCCATCGTCGTCGTACATATTCCGATACTGATGCAAGTTGGATTCTAACCGGGATACCGGTTTTGGGGAATAAGTCTCTGTTTATACCCACCGACATGTCGGTGGGTATAAACATGTATTTAAGCCAAATGAAAATCAAATTCACAATGATTAGATTAAAATTTACACCAACCGTAAGTTCATACGCATTTCGAGAGAAAACATTTCATCGAGGCAAAGAAATTTTTGCAAAAAAAGTTGAGTTTCAAATATTACATTATAAATATGAAAAAAATCACAAAATGAGTTGGGAATTTCCTTAAGTTGAAGAAAATAAAAATCGAATTCACGACAGTTATATTAAAATTTACACCACAAGTGTTAACGTATTTTGGGAGAAAACATTGTGTTGAGGCAAAGAAATGTTCGCACAAAAAGTTATGTGCAAAAATTTCTTTACCTCGAGGCAATGTTTTCTCTCAAAATACGTACGAACTCACTTTTGGCGCAAATTTTAATCTAATCATTTTGAATTTGATTTTAATTTGTCTTAAATACGAAAAAATTCACAACTAATTTTGTGAATTTTTTTGTATTTATAATTTCTTGACAATACATTTGCATTCACAGATTTTGATGTGAATTTTTTTAATTCACATCAAGATCTCGCGATGAGCGCGATCTGCCATTTGAATCTTTGGACAAATTTTTTTTTACTGATAGTTTAATGCACCAAAACTTTATAAATGTTATTTATTTTTATAATAAATTTAACATGTCATAATTCCATTTTTGACATTGTATTTCAGCCTGTATTCACCCGTGATCCTTCCCAGATTCCTCAATGATTCCATGGGGAATCTATTTAGAGTCATTAAAGGATCCGGTTCTGGATCCCTAATGGAATCCAGTTTACGGATCTTACATTTAGTCTTCGAATCTGATCCGATATCGGACTAGATCCCGACTGGGAGCCCGGGACACAAGTCAGAATCCAGCTGTATCCCTGCTAAAATTGCTGCACGGGGTCACCTTCCAGCAGCTCCTTCAAATGGAATGTTCTCTATTGTGCATTTCGCGCTGGACTTCCGTGCCAGTACATCACTGATAATTTTTTTAAAAATAAATTATGACATTTTTTGGTGCAGCTATTTTAGGATTTTTTTGTTCTACAGCCTCTTTTGAGTATTTTTTTTTCCGCAAGCGATAATGACAAAAGCTTTTTTGTTCCCAGGAATGGCACAAAGCTGGGATCCGAAAAATTGAGCGGTCACACCACAGAATTGCCGCAGATATCGAAACTGAGACAGAGCATTCCACAAGTATGCGCGGTCACCGCGAAGAATATTCTCCTCGTCACATTTGGCTCGACCCTGGGCTTCCCGACGATTCTACTTCCGGCCTTGCAGAAGGAGAATCCGGATATACCCGTCACGCTTGATGATGTGACGTGGATAAGTTAGTTTTTCCCACATTGTTATATAAATATTCACAAGCACAAATAACAACTACAATGTCTGAAAGGAAAGAGCAAATTACCGATTTGTAATTCTTATCACAAATTCACCATTCGACATCGTTTTTTTGAAGGTCAATTGTGATGACGCATCGATTGTATAAGTATTTATCAATTGTTCATTTTCTACTTGCTATACAAATAATAGTAACAACGAAAACAATTATTGCAATAAGTGCAGGAGAAAGCTGACAATAACAACAACTAAATAGTGAAAATTACAATAACAATAAAAATAGTGATATTGCTATTTTTTTTTTTATGGCGGGGTTAAAATGCAAATTACGCACCGTAAGAGAGTCCAATGACCCTCTCGTGTGTCGGACTCCCACACATGCCGGTGTTCTCGTATGTCGGAATGGTGATATACCGACTAAACAATCCCCCTCCACTGTCTACCCGCGGGGTGGCAATACGTTAGTATAACCTCACCCCCGCGGGTCCTGTCCATCGTCCGTCTCGTTTCGTTCGTTACCGTGTACCCCAATTACGTATCCGTCCCCTCATTCGTACTCCAGACATCCATCATCTTTCTTACATCTCAGCACTGCCTCGATGAAAGTGGCGACGGCTGTCCATTGGTCTTCGTCTCGTAACATCAGCCCGACTATGTTGTCAGGCGTGATGCGTCCGGTCCTCTGTTCCAGTTGTTGTCTCCGTGTCGTCCATCTGTCGCACGCAAAAAACGTGTGTTCTGCGTCGTCCCGTATGTGTCCGCAGTATTTACAGTTCGGCGTCCGTACCCGTTTCATGTTATGTAGATAACCTCGAAAGTATCCGTGGCCCGTTAGGAACTGGGTCAGGTAAAAATTTACCTCCCCCGCCCCCCGTTCGGTCCACAGTCTTAGGTCGGTTATCAGTCGTCGTGTCCATCGTCCACTCGTCTCAGCTGTCCAGCGTGCGTGCCAGTCCGTCATGGTCTTTTCTCTTTCGCACTTTGCCGCGTCAAGCCTTTCAGTCCTTTCGTCGCGTTCGTAAATACGTTTCCGTTCTGTGGCCAGTAGGTCTATGGGAATCACGCCCGCCACTACCAGGATCGCCTCTGCCGAGACGGTCCTGTAGGCGCACGCTATCCTTAGTGCCCCCTGTCTTTGTACATACGTCATAGTCTTCCTGTATTTCTTTATGGCCAGCGCGTCCGCCCAGACCTCTGCGCCATATAGGAGGATCGAGTGGGCCGTCGTCATCAGTAGCCGTCGTATCGACGGTGTCGGTCCGTGCGTATTTGCCATCAGGCGGCTGAGCGAGGTGACCCTCGCCGCCGCCTTCTCGGCCGTCTGTTTTATGTGTGGCCAGAAGGTCAGCTTTGTGTCCAGGGTCACCTCCAGATACTTGGCCACCCCTCTGGTTTCCGTGCGTACTGTTCCGACACTCATCGGAATGAGGGTCGGAATTCGTCGTCTCGTGAGCATGAGGAGCTCCGTCTTGTCCAGTGCAAGGGTCAGTCCGTGCTCCGTCATCCATCGGTCTACGCGCCTTATGACTTGATTAAGTGTCAGCTGGGCCAGATCCGCGCGGCGCTCCACAATCACCGCCGCCACGTCGTCGGCGTAAGCGTCGAGCGATGCGGTTTGCGGCATCTCCAGCCTCAGCAGGCTATCGTACGTCGCGTTCCAAAGGTCCGGTCCCAGGATTGATCACTGCGCTACACCCGCGGTGATCTGTTTAGTCACCGGTCCGTCCGCCGTCTCGTACGTTATCCGTCTGTCGTTGAGATAATCCCTCAATACCCGGAGAAGGTAGGGAGGAACCCGGAGGGCGCCTTCCAGCGCCCCCAAGATATCCACCCACCTAGCCGAGTTGAAGGCGTTTCTCACGTCTAAAGTCACCGGTAACACTATGGGCCTTGCCGCGTGACAGGCCTCGTCCGTCCTCCTGACGGTGTCGATGACCTCGCGAATTGCCCCTATCGTCGAGCGTCCCTTGCGGAAGCCGTGCTGGTTCACGGACAAGCCCCCAGCCGCTCTTATCGCGTCTGTCAGTCGCGGTCTCAGTAAAAGTTCGAAAACTTTACCCGTTGTGTCCAGTAAACTGAGCGGTCTGTAGGAGGATGGCATGTACGGCTCTCCTTTTCCTTTGCTAAGGAGAACCAGTTTGGCTGTCTTCCAGCGCGTGCTAAACGTCCCTGTTCTTAGGCATTCGTTGTACATCTCGAGGAGGATCCCAGGCCTCAAGCGAGCCATCAGCCGCAGGACCTCCCCGGGTATGCCATTCGGTCCCGGTGCTTTCCTCGCCTTCAGAGAGGTCGTAGCTTTGATAAGCTCTTCCTCGGTGAAGACGGGGACGTCTAATCTGTCGTCGGTGTGCGCCAGCTCCTCCCTCATCGGGTGAGTCGGGAAGAGACCGTCGACGATCCGTCCCATGGTCATCGCGTCATGGAGTTCCGGTGGGCCTCGAACCCCCAGTCTCTGGGTCACAATTTTGTATCCCAAACCCCAGGGGTTTCGGTGCACCTCCTCGCAAAGCTGTCTCCTGCACCGCTTTTTGCTCAGTTTTATGGCGTTCGTCAGCGTCTTCCGTGCGGTCTTGTACTCTGTCGTAAGAGCGGCCGCATGTGGCCTGTCCCTTTCCCGAGCCCGGTACATCCGCCGCTTGGCCCGAATGCAGTCTCTCCGCAGTTCGGCGATGTCCTCTGTCCACCAGTACGTCGCTCGTCTGTCGTGTTGGGTGCTCTTGAATGGCATTGACGCCTTGCAGAGCCGTCTCGTCAGTTTCAGTGTTTCGTCCACGAGTCGTTCAGTCCTCGTGCGTCCAGTCAGTTCGTCAGACATGCTCACTGAGGGAGCGGCTGCTTCCAGCAACCCCCTCGAGAACCTGTCACCGTCCAGTTTCTGTATGTTCCACCGTGGTGCACGCACCAATCCATTGCGTCGCGTCATTGTGGGTACTGCCACCTCAAAGACGATGTATCGATGATCGCTGGCTGTGTAGTCATCGATCACCGCCCACCGCCTCATCAGCGGGACGATACTGTCCGAGATTAACGTCACGTCCGGTATCGAGGAGCCCACCCCCGGTCTTACGTACGTTGGTACGTTTCCTGTATTTGCGACCGTTAGGTTGAGTCTTGCTGCCATCTCTAGCAGCAAGTGTCCGCGTCTGTCCGTCCGGGTCATGCCCCACTCGATCGCTCTCGCGTTGAGGTCGCCCGCGACGATTAAATCGCCAGACAGCTCCCTCAGCGCGTCCTCCAGTCTGTCCGTCTTGTCCACGAACTCTCCAGCGGAGCAGTTTGGGGTCAGGTAGACGCGGACGTACGTCAGGCCGCCCACCCTCACCCAGACGTAGTCGTCACCCGCCCCGCTGTCGAGCACGCGCATTCCGGAACCCCTGACCCAGATGGCCGAGGTACCCGCGCCGTTTTGGAACCACGTCGGAATCGTCCAGTCCCTGTACTGTTCGCTAAGTATGAGTACGTCAGCGTCGTGCTCCGTCGCGATCTGAGGTAGCAGCAAATGTGCCTCCTCGCATCTGTGCATGTTTCCCTGTAGGACCGTCACGTCTTCGTCTTTTTCCTGCACTCCTCCAGCGCGGCTCTAAAGATCGCACACGCCCCGGAACCCGGGACATGCGCGGTGCTCTCGTGCCCCGCCTCGGCGCACAGGAAACACGTCGGTCTGTCTTTGCAGTCCTTGCCGACGTGGTTCGTCTTGCCACATTTGTAGCAACTCCGTGCCCTGTCCGTTCCGTTGCAGTTAGTCCTAGTGTGCCCGTACCCAAGGCACCGGTAGCACCTTGGCACGGTCGTCCTAGGCCTGACGCGGCAGTTCGTCCACCCAATTTTCAGTCGCCCTTTCTTGAGCAGGGCGTTTGCGGCGCCCTCCTCAACCTCACACACAGCCATACACTGTCCTTGTCTGTTTGGCCCGAAGATATGAACCTTCGGGTCACTCGTGTCGTTCGTCGCCTGGCGGAGTGACTCCATCACTTCCTCCTTGTCCGTCACGCAGTCCAGGTCCAGTATATTAACTTGTACGTTGACCGTCATGTCTCGTACCTGTGCGTTATCTCCCAGGGCTTGCCGAAGCTTGTCCTGGAAGTTTTGCCGTTCCCTGGGTCCGCTTTTAACACGGACCAGGACCGACCCGTCCTTTGTCTGTCGGTAGCTGTTGACCTGCACCTTCTCGATGCTGGGGTCAACGGTTTTCATCTCTCTCAGTGTGTCCGCGTAAGTTTTTCCACTCGTGGGTTTGATGAGAACCACACCAACTCCGGGTCTCCGGGCTGGACGGCTCCCGCTTCCCCCTCTCGCGGTCGTAGTCGCTGTCGGGGTATGTGGCGGTTCCGTCTTTTGTCAGTCCTGTACGTCTGTCGGCTTTCTTTTTTGTCTTTTGGTGACTACCTTTGCCCACGTAGTGGGCTCGGGTCCCTCTGTCGGCCTTTTGGCCGGCGTAAGGTCCGGGCTTGAGCCCGTAGTCACCCGCTTCCGTTTCGTCTGTGGCGTAGTCTGTGGCGTCGCCAGTCTGTCTCCGCCACTCGCACCCTCGACAGTCCCGAGCACAAACATTCTGTCACATTCATGCCCGGCCTCGTCCACAGCCCCCCTGATTAAGGCCATGTTCGTCGTTATGACGGTGCTGATGTTGCGCTGGACGCGTGTTTTCGCCTCCATCACAACCAAGCACTCCCGGATCCGCCGCAACTGCGCCCGAATCCGGGCCTCAGCTGTCCGGACGGGCGTGGCCAACGCCGTCGTCTGTCCCGTTCGTCCGTCCGTCGGTCTTGGGCTTGGGGGCCCCATATTTTTTGGGCAACTTGCCCTCTGTCGCTGGCTGGTCTCGCCAGTTCCTCCGCCGACAGCGCTCTCGTAGCTCGCGATGCTCGCGTAGCTCGACGCGCTGCTGCATCTCGTTCGGCTGCTGTGAGCCTCCAGCCGTTTGCTGTCCGTGTCGGCTCGCTCTCCCTTCGCCTCGTCTCTCGCCTCCGTAAAACATGTCTTGCGGCCCCCAGAATCCTTGCCGCGGCCTGAAGCCACCGGGGCTTGCACCCGGTCGGAGCTCAGGGTGCCCCCCCCCCCCCGCTTGCGGGGTGACCACCTGGGGTCTATTGTTTGTAACATGTCCTTTCATATTTTTATTCTCTCCCCCTGTCTTTTACGTGTATGGTGAGTGTGAGGTGGTCAGAGATCCCCTCTGGTTTTAGGTGGAGGTGGCAACGGCCCGTCCTGAGCCACGTCCGGTCGCCGGGCGGCCGGAAGAGGCCCTGTCTCGGCCACTTTTACCTCCCCCGCCAGGAAGGCTCTGCGTTGACTCCTTGCGACCTGGCAGGGCGGTCCCGTGGGATCATTCCCTCACGGGCGATACCCGTTTATAGGGCCCCCTCCATCCATGACCCGGTTGGAAAAACCCCCGTTTATAGGGGGTTCCGTCTCGTTCATCTGTGATACCCGTTCGCAGGGTCACCTGACTCATACCGCCACGGGGGCTCTGTCAAGGCGCTCAGAGGTGTAAGTGTACGGTGTGTGAGTGGGTGCATAGCGATCGCTTACCACTATGAGCGGCCGCAGCCAGAGCTTCCGTTAGCCGCCCTTGTTATTGCGTTGTTGCGGGGGACATTGACGCAGCAGTGACGTTTCCAGCGGGCGCGACGTGGACGCCGGAAGGTAGCATTTCCTCCTTGCGGGTGTTACCCACGCAAAGAGGCACCCACCGATATTGCTATTATTACTAGGATTATTATTACCACTTGTTATTATTATTGCTGTTTTACAGTCACTGATGTTTAATTGGTATTTTTATTACTGTTTTATTGTTACTAGTATTATTACTTTCTATATTTACTATATTTATTATTTTACTATTACTATTATTTTCTATGTTTATTTTTTATGAGTAACAATATAGTTACTTGTAGTAGTAGTTTTATTATTCCTGGTATACCCCTTTAGCGTGTTTACACCGAAAATTCCCCTGTATGTATATGTTTTCCCTTAGAATATTTTCCTGAACTTGTACTCCACGATCGTTTTCTTCTTCTTCTCGAGGCGAGGAAAAAATTGCAGATTTTCGTGATTTTTTTTCAAAAGGAAAGATATCTTCAGCTTCTTTTGAGACTTAGGGTATGTTTTATTACTACTTTTGGCTGTCCCGTGTTATTTTTTAATTTTCATTAATCTTGAAAAATGGCGAACGGATTGCGACGGATGTTGTCAGACGGCGTGACACGTAGCGTCGGTGGGATTGATCGGAAAAAAAACAAACGAAGATTTTTCTTTCATTAACACTCATACGCAAAATGTGAACCAAGAAAAAGTGAGAAATACTGAATATCGATGAAATGGTACGCTTTGAAATAAAAAGATTGAATTTTCCGAAAAAAATCCTACAGCTTGCAATAAAAAATACTGTTTTTACCAAATTTTTGAGAACACATACAGTCATGTTTTAGACAGTGAAGTTAGAAAGATTTATAGCAAATATGATAAAGAACGGTCGATTCGTTTTTTAGCTATACGTCACGCCAGTTTTGAAATTGCAGTTTAGAAGACCGTGCCATACTCCCGCCATTTTCAAAGATTAATCAAAATAAAAAATACGACGTAACAGCCAAAAGTAGTAATAAAATATACCCCAAGTCTCAAAAATAGTAAAGAAATCTTTCCTTTAAAAAAATCAGGAAAATGAGGAAATTCTTTCCTCGCCCAACGGTATCTCTCCCCTTAAGGAACTATACCAGTATAAACGCTGAAAATTTGGGTGATTTTCGGGAATTTTTCGGAAGAAAAGTACTCAATTAAATATTTCGGAATATTAATAATATATTCGGCTATGGTTGACCTATATTACATAATTTTTTCATAGAAAAATATTAAGATCCAAGCGACTTATGCGCTGCCTTCGGAGGCGCCAAAAAAAAGTTCCTCCACTGCTGACATGATTCCGGCCGATTGAGGAGCTGAAACCGAAAAAGGAAAAAATGTCGTTAAACTCGGAGGTATTTCCTGTGCAATGACGTAGGATTCTCGAAAAATATTAAAATCTAACAAAATGGCGTAGTTATGAAGAAAGTCTGTTTTCTTGCCTATAAAATGGTCGTTTTTTTCAATGCCAAATCGTCAATTTTCATGCCATCAAAGTTATCCTACGCCATTGCAAATTAAATATATTCAAGAGTACTCAGTTCAAATTTGAAGTCAATCGGATAATTGCTCTTTGAGTTACAATGTCAGCAAATTTGAAAAATCTAATTTCGCGAAAAATTCTTTTAAAGATTTATCTATCGATTTTTGCAAGATAAAATGATTAGAGATGCGGCCTTGACATTTTTACAGGATATTCTTGACAGTATAAACTGTCGAAAGAGGCAACAAAAGAAATCGATTTTTCGAATGTGTCACACTGGTATAGCCCCTTCATCTCAGCCTGAAAAAAAACGAACGTACCCTTAGACATTACATTTTTCCAATACAGATAAAACAATTACGATAAAAAATAATAAAAATAAGATTGAAAGAGTCTAATAGAAAAGAAAAATAATGACAGTGACGAGTCTAATAAAATAATAACAGTGAAAAGAGTCGAATAGAAAAAAAATAATATTCAGAGTGAAAAGAGTCTAACATAATAATAATAACAATAATAACACACTGTGAAAAATGATATGAAATTTACAATACATTTAAGATACAAAGGAATTGAATTTTACGAACTCCGTAGATAAAATTAAATTTGAAACACTTGTACCGTAAATTTAAAACAGGAACATGAAATTCTAACGTGGATATAGAATTTAATAGGTGCAACATGGAATTTCCAAGACAAAAGCCACTGAGAATAACTATCGTTTGTCAAAAACAAATCACAGTTAAGTTGAATTTAAGGTGTTCGTATATTAATATTGAAGAAACATTTCACGATTTTCATAATTATTGACCCGGACGATATCTTAAAATCACATGAATTTCATATACGTGCGTGCAGTGGACACAGATGGTCGCGTGGTCGGTGTACGGGCTCGGCGGTCACTGAAGTTAAGCAGCATTAGAGGCGGTCAATACTTGGAGCGGTGACTGCTTGCCCGTGCACTGGTTTGCGCATCAACCTCTGAGTGGAAGGCAGTTTTTCTGAGTTTCTGATGGTAATACAACTGAAACTCAGCCGAATATAAGAGCCCGCTTGTATCGGCCCAGGTTTTCCGCAGCTTCCCTGGGCCCTCGTGCAAATGCGATACATTAGGAAAGAGTGGATGCGGTCGACACTTTGGGGGGGGGGGGGGGCTCTGGAAGGAATGTAGAGGGAACTGTGGAAGGATTGTGAATGATGGAAGGAATAAAGGAGGGGATGGTAAAAGGGGAAGGACACCGTGCCTCTGAGGGAATACATATATAAAGAAAAAAAATACAGACGTGCAGTGATTTTCACTGCATTTAAATTTTGTTATTCAAGTATTCAATATTAATTATGGGATAAAGCTGCGAAAAAATCATATACACAAGTATCACGAAAGCATCATACAGTAAATGAATTGAGTGGTCTTAATTTGATAATTTTTACATAAAAACGCATTGCAATTATCAATTTCTGAAATAAACTTACAAGGGGACAGTACGGCAGTCGGATTTTTGTAATTTTTCGTACTCATGGTACGCGAAGTTCAGAGCTCGAATATTAATATCCCAAAGCAGTTCGACGCCATATTCAGAAATTTTCGAGAAAATTGACTTTGAAGTTTTCGAGCGCAATCTTATCCCACAAAAATGCAACGATATTGGAACCAGGCTCGTGGCGTACCCGGTAGCGCTCGAGTCTAGTAATCGCGGGGTCGCTGGTTCGAGTCCTCACTTCGAATTTTTTTTTTTTTTTTCATTTTTTTTTAATTCGCATACATCCGTCATTTAAATATCCCGATAAATTTTTGTTGCATATAATCAAATATTATTATATATAATTAATATAATATATCTATATATGTTTATATATGGACAAAATCCATATATAGTTATTTACGTACAAAATTCATTATAGTTATAAATAATTATATATTTTCTCATATATGATCATATATTATTTATATATAACAATAGGTGATTATTTATAAAAAAATAAATAAATAATCCCGGGATAAAAATCATAAAATCTATGCTAATTCACATATATGTAATTATAATTGTCAATGATAAATGCAAGTCTTATTTTTGATTATCTCTTGCTTGAAATTGCGAATAGGCGACGTAAAAATATCCAGTAATAATATTTACATAAACTCCCTTGTAGATTAATAGGAATATAAATAGAAGAATAAATGTTGAAATATGTGAAAATAACGCTTGCTTTGGCAACCGTCGAGATGCCGTGAAAATTACTGTTTTCCTTGTTTTTACGATGGTTATCACTCTGGCTCGTGTAACATTACACCCGATGTATAAAACAAACGAATACAGACCGAATAATAAAGTATTCAATTCCTTACCCGACGTTTTTCATTTTCATCCTAAAAATGTTGTTGGTTATAAATATTGATACTTGAAAATGTATGTTTATCATCAAGAGATAATTAAAAATATGACTTGCGTTTTTTCATTTAAAAAAAATGAAAAAAAAAAAAAAAATTCGAAGTGAGACTCGAACCAGCGACCCCGCGATTACTACACTCGAGCGCTACCGGGTACGCCACGAGCCCGGTTCGGATATCGTTGCATCTTTGTGGGATAAGAGTGCGCTCGAAAATTTCAAAGTCAATTTTCTCGAAAATTTCTGAATATGGCGTCGAACTGTTTTGGGATATTAATATTCGAGCTCTGAACTTCGCGTACCATGAGTACGAAAAATTACAAAAATCCGACTGCCGTACTGTCCCCTTGTTAATACTTAGGATCAGTAATTTTAATACACACCCGTATATTGATATTAGCAAATGGTTCTTGAATTTAATATACACTCGTATTTTGATATCAGCAAATGGTTCTTGATTTCAATATACTTGGATGTGATTATTTCTTTACACGTGCATTATTTTTCAAACGCACAAGTATATTAATATTACGGAACTACATTTTCATTTTTAAAATAACCTGTTTTGGAATTTCACAATCGTATCTAAAATTTCATAAGCGGTATCCGCATAAAAACTTCCTACACTTGTATATTAATTTTTATACAAAATTTTTTTACAGTGCAGTAAAAAAAGTCGAATAGAAAAAAAAACAATGATAAGAGTGAAAAAAAATAATAATAATGTGTACGAAATATTTCACGATTAATGTGTTTTTGCCGATTTCCAATAGGTAGCATAAATCTTTTCGCTGTGCCACTCGGATGTCTCGTCAGCGGACCATTGTCGCAATTGATAGGAAGAAAGACGTCGATGCTGATCGCGAACATACCATTCGTAATGGCCTGGCTGTTAATGCACTATGCGTCAACGGCGACTATGCTGTTCGTTCCTCTGGCACTGACGGGAGTGACCGGTGGCCTAATCGAGGGACCGGTGCTCACCTACGTGGCCGAAGTGACGCAACCCCATCTACGTGGCCTCTTATCGGCGACCTCGACGATGTCAATTATCCTCGGTATATTCACGCAGTTATTAGCCGGAAGTCTCGCCAATTGGAGGACCGTGGCACTGATGAATCTCGCGTTTCCGTTGTTGTGCGCCACTGCACTCTTGCTGGTGCCCGAGAGTCCGTACTGGCTCGCAGGTAAGAAGATTCTGGGACGTTCGAGTTTTCGTCGTTTTTGACGCTCGTCAGGGCTTTCGGAAATATACACCCTTGGCCGAAAAGTTTCGGGCACCCGGCAATTTTTCTTTCCGGACAAAAAACTTAATATCTCGGCCAAAAGAAAAATCGGAAACCAATTTACCAAACGGGGTTTTGAAGAGAATAAAGTCAGCTTCAATTTGCTTTTTTAATTTCATTTTTTCGATTTTATTGTGCCCGGTACGTCATTTTGAAAGTGGCGGTTTTTCACGATTTTCGCACCTCGCAAAGTCGTTCGCTGGACGTCGGAAAAATAGAAATCTCGCTATCTAGTGAAATTATGTTTGAAAAGGGAAGTGTTAGCTTTGGTTTTTTTTTTTCATTTTGCATTTTTTTTTCGTAGGGAAATTTAGTTTAAAAAAACGGCAGGTTTCCGTAAAGCCGGCATCTTGCAGCGTATCGTGAAAACTATGAGGTTGAGAATTTTTGTCCTAAGGGCTAAAAAGTTTCGTTTTATTATTGTGGAGTTGTTAAATTTTTTTCAGATTTTTTGGCAGCATTTTTTTTTCATGGTTAGTTTTGGTTGATCGTCGACGATTAATCTAATTAATGTATCGGCATTACATTGAAACAAAGATGTTTTAATGAGAATATCTTCGTTTCAAAGTAACGTTACAAGAAAACGGACACAATTGAAATTGTACGTCGTACGAATGAAATTACGTTCAATGACAATTCTTTTAAAAAGTGAAAAATTTGCCTGAAAAATCGTCAGATAATTGTTAATAACAAATGAACTGTGCAATATAAAAAAACCCTACGTATTTCCGTGAATAATGTATTTTTCAACATATATTCAATATTTCAAGTGAATCGGTTGAAAATTGTCTGAGTTATGTTTCCGGCCAACTTAGAAAATGCAGTTTTGAGATAAACGCTGCACAGCCGCCATTTTGACATTAATCGCTCCGAAAAAATTATCGTATACAGACACTGATATGTATGACAAACTCCTTTTTTTGTAAACTCGATTGATTTTGTAGTTTTTCTGAAAAAAAAATCCCCAAAAAGCCGATTTTTTCGGCCTCTAGAATGGCCTAACCCCTTAAGGCGGGATATACATTTACATCGATCAAAAAATCGATTTTTTTCTTCAAACGATAGAATTATGTATGTAGAATATTTTCCCAAAGTTTCAAAACGAAATTCGAAAAACTTCAAACGCTACAGCCCGTCAATGCTGTGTATCACCGCTCGGATTCGGAGCGAGCGTGAATTTCAAACGCGTCTTTTTCTCAAAACTGCATTATCGAAATTGACATGCGGGATAACTCAAAAACTATTAAGCCGATTCAGTTGAAACTTGGTAGAAATATTGATAATATTGGTACCTTCTACTTGACGAAAATTGTTTTTGAAAAATTGGAAAAAAACTACCTTTTTATTCCACATTTTACAGGAATGTTGCGTGAAATGTTGATTATTTTTTGCAAATGCGTGGCATATTCTCAAATTTGCATTTTCTTCATTTTAATTACCGTCACATAGAAACTATACACGTTCTAACTGAAAAAATGTTTAAAGTTTTTGGCAAATCAAAGTCTACTGGAAGCTAGATTGCACTGCGATTCGCAACTCCGTCATTCTACAGCTCCGTCATTTTCATGATGAATTAATTTAAAAAAAATTGTTTCGTATACTTAAATATACTATTAAAGTATACCTAAAGTTTGATAATTGTAGAATAATTATTTCTTAGTTTAAAAAATTCGTCAATATTGCTTATTTTTTTCCTTTCTACATTCGTAAAAAACGAAAATGTGCGTCTTTTTCTAGCCTTCCAGAAAAAAATAATTTAGATTTTATTGAGCAAGTCGAACGTCCGTTTCAGAGCAAAATATGCAAAAATATTTTTTTTCTCAAGGAAAGACATTCGTTATTTTATTTTTAAGAATTTCCCCGAATTGTGAATACGAAAAACGGACTTTTTGTATTTTTTATATTATGGGATTCCTAAACACCGTGAAGTAATAGCTATTTTTATTTTTTCAATTTTTTCATTAATATTCGATTGAAAAGTGTGGAGCACTCGCTGTATGCTTCTGTATGTTTACCAGGTTTTTCAAATAAATATGACATATATGTCACATATATTGGAGCCTTCAAAATAAAAATAGCTATTACTTCACGGTGTTTAGGAATCCCATAATATAAAAAATACCAAAAATCCGTTTTTCGTATTCACAATTCGGGTAAATAAAAAAAAAATAACAAGTGTCTTTCCTTGAGAAAAATAATATTTTTGCATATTTTGCCCTGAAACGGACGTTCGACTTGCCCAATAGAATCGAAATAATTTCTTTTCTAGAAGGCTGTAAAAAGACGCACATTTTCGTTTTTTGAGAATGTAAATACGTCAAATCCTGCCAAAGATACAGCCATTTGAATGGAAAAATGTTTAAAAAATGGTAATCAACGAGAAAAAACGTGAGAAATTTTTAAGAAATTTCGACACTCGTTAAATATTTTTCAATAAAGTAATTCGTTTTTTTAGAATTATTTGTGGATTTTTTTTACTGGCTGAAGTGACGTGGAGTGCCTCATATGTAAAAAAAGTCAGCAATATTAACAAATGGCAGAGATATAACATAATAAAGCAATGTCTTTTTTTTTTGCGCGCGCGTTGATGGTGAAAGTCCGCGGCATCGATGTGGGTGTATAATTGCATAATGAATGTATCTTCAGTGTGAACCAACAATATTTAAAGAAAATTATTATAACAAAAATTCGACACTTAAAATTTTTTACTCAATTTTTCTGTCGGTATTTTATTTTTTATATTTTTTTCGTGTAACTAAAATTTTTATTTCTGTGGTTCACACGATAGGTGATGATGACGTGATAGTTGGCGGTCGGGCGCGCCGCGCGGTATCTATTATAAACGCAATATTACCTTATTTTGGGAATTTTTGGAATTTTTCAATTCTGTAAAGCTTAAAATAATCCTCACCGTTCACGCTAATGAAATTTTAAAAAATAAAAAAATGAAAAATTTTGAACTTCTCGCGTATAAGGCCTTAAGAGACATTCAGGCTTGCCAACAGTAAAAAAAAACGTTCCGTCGCGTTTTGGAACTTCGTAATTTGAATTTAAAAAAATAAAGTTTTTACCAAAGTAACCCGAAGCCAGGGTAAACGATAAATAATTTATTGTATAAATTTGAATGAAATGGTAATATATCGTCAAGTGTCCCGAAAGTCCTTAAAATATCGAAATTATATTTGTTAAGGCAAGGGACGCACGAAGGACGCCACGAAGGCTCTCTGTTTCCTACGGGGATGGGTGAGCCCGGCTCACGTACAGGACGAGCTACGAACCATCATGATGACGATCGAGAAACCCTCCGATCGACAGAACGACGACTGCACGAAGGAAGAGGCCTGCTGGAAACCGTATTTCCGGAAATCCGTCACGAGGCCCTTCCTACTGGTGACGATTGCCTTCTTCGCTTCCGCTTTCGGTGGCTCGGCCACCCTGCAAACCTACGCGGTCTCCATATTCGAGAAGATGGACGCACCCATGGAAAAGTACACGGCAGTCGTGTTCCTCGGCGTTGCCGAATTCGTCGGCACACTCACATGCGTTTTCACTATTCACTTCTTCGGCAAACGGAAGTTGACGTTTTTCTCGTTGACCGGGACCGGCCTGTGCTTCCTCTTAAGCGCTATCTACGCGTACCTGCTGAACTATGAGCTGATCGACCCCGTGTCTTGGACCTGGCTGCCAACGACGCTCCTTATCGGCTCCGCATTCCTGTCACACGTGGGAATAAGACTTCTAGCATGGGTCCTCACCGGCGAGGTCTTTCCAGCCATGGTTAGTTGATCCTTTGACGTTTCGTTTCGTAACAAGCTTCGGAAGAATTCTGAAATATTTCTGCATAGCAGAGCCTCGTGACGATGTACCCGAAATTCATTTTTTTCTATAAATAGTTTTGAGAAAAAATTACCCGAAATAACTGGAAAAAAATCCCTAAATTGCTCGAAAAAAATGCTGAAAATAACTTGAAAAATGCCTTAAATTACTCGAAAAAAATTCCCTAAATAATTCGAAAAAATCCCGAGATTACTCGGGAAAAAATCTGCAAATAACTATAAAAATCCCCCAAATTACTCGAAAAAATCCCTAAATAATTCGAAAAAATCCCTAAATTACTCGAACAAAATCCCTAAATTAGTCGAATTTTTTTTTTAAATTAGTCTAAAAATGTCTCTACATTATTCTAAAAAAATTATCGGGACTACTCTAAATAGCTTTTCTAGAATGCTGTATAAAATTTTCATGAATTACTCTAAAAGGTTTCTCTGAATTGACTCTAAAAAAACCTCAAAATTACTCCACAAAATTTTCCCAAATTATTCTTAAAAAAATTACCAAAATTACTCTTAAAATGTTTCACCCATGCAAATGGGTAAACAGCTTTTAGAGTAATTTCGGTAATATTTTTAGAGTAATTTGGGACAATTTTGTAGAGTGATTTAGCGATTTTTTTAGAGTCAATTCAGAGAAATCTTTTTCGGAAATCTTGTAAAAAATTTAGGGAATTCTTCCAGAATTTTATTAGGGAAATCTTCTAGAGCAATTAAAGGGAAATATTCTAGCGAAATTCAGGTAACTTGTGTTGAGAAATTAAGGTTTTTTTTACAGAAATCCCTTAATTTCTCAACACAAATTCCCTGAACTTCTGTAGAATATTTTCCTTAATTTATCTAGATTTCCCTAAAATTCACTAAAAAGATTTCCTTAGGCGCCCTAAAAAAATTACTTAAACATTTTCCGAATTCCCTTAATCCTCTAAAATCGAATGTGCCTCCATTGTTCTAAAAAAAATGCCTAAATTTCTGTGAAGATTTTCCGTAACTTTCACTAAACACACGTTTTTCTAGACAAAATTCCCTGAAATTATCCACGACTTAATTTTTCTAAAAACATTCTCTAAATTTCCCCGCAAGATTTGTCTGAATTTCTCGAAATATCCTAAATGTCTAAATGATACCCCAATTTCTCTAAAAAAAAGACCTTTGATTTCTCTGAACTGTAAAATAATGTCCTAAACTCGTGTGCAAATCTGTTTTTCCCCCCTAAGTGTCTGTAAAACATTTCCCCAACTTTCGGGTAAAAAATTACTGAAGAAATTCCCCAATTTTCGGGTGAAAAATGTCTGAAGGAACTCCCCAATTTTCTGGTAAAAAAAGTCTGAAAAAATTACTCGATTTTCTGGTGAAAAACGTCTGAAAAATTCCCCAATTGTCTGGTGAAAAATGTCTGAAAAATTACGTAATAATCTGGTGAAAAATTTCGGAAAAAATTACCCAACTTTCTGGTGAAAAATGTCTGATAAAATTCCCCAATTTTCTGGTGAAAAATGTCTGAAAAAATTACCCAATTTTCTGGTGAAAAATGTCTGAAAAATTATGTAATAATCTGGTGAAAAATTTCTGAAAAAAATTACCCAAATTTCTGGTGAAAAATGTCTGAAAAAATTCCCCAATTTTCTGGTGAAAAATGTCTGAAAAAATTAGCCAATTTTCTGGTGAAAAATGTCTGAAAAAATCCCTAAATTGTCCTAAAAATGTTAATTTCGAGAATTTTTCGAAATTTCGTTAAATACGTTGATGGAATTGGTTATTGCAGGTCCGGGCCGGTGTGACCGGTGTCGCAGCATCGATCGGTTACATATTCACTTCGATATCGAACAAGATTTTCCTTTATATGGTGAATGGGATGGAACTCGCGGGTACGTTTCTCTTCTACGCCGCCATTAATCTTCTCACTGGTACGATACTCTACTTCATTCTGCCGGAGACGGAAGGCAGAACGCTCCGTGAGATCGAGGATCATTACGCCGGCATCAATAATCTCAAGAACAAACCTGCCAAGAAAGCACTGCCTATCAAGGAAAAATGGGCTGCCTCGAATCCGGCCATCGTTATTGACGATACGGAAACGAGACTTTGAATCCTTGAAGAATCTTGTCACACCCCAAACCGCGCTTCGATTGAAAAATATATTTCAAAATATATGCAGGGTGACAATTATAAGGTGGCCGAGTGTTTTTTAACGGCCTTGCGCGGAAATTTTGCCACTGACAAAAATACGATTTTTAATGATTCTTTGAAAAAAGTCATAGCGTATTTTTGTCATCTACTACTATAATAATATTTGCCGGAAAAATCGAACAAATCGCAATTCCATTTCGCATACACCAGAATCGAGACAATTCAATTCCGTATACAATTCTGAGATTTTTTGTGAAACATTCCTACATCGAGAGAAACACGATAGAAGATGCCATTTAAAATGCACAAATGAAATTTAATTCCATTTAAAAAACGGTTCCCAGGAGTGTGTCGTTTTCGAAATTCGATTATCTTCATTCTGCTGAATTTAAAATAGAATTTTGTTTTTCTTTTTTGGAATACTCGATTTTTTAAGCTAATACTACTCATCGCCAAAATTTGAAATTTTTTTTCTCGAAGAGGACTTGGAAGGTTATTAAACATCATATTTTTCTCGGTTATAAAATATTCGTGCCAGGCCCTCAAAAAATACGTGACCACCGTATTATTGTCACTCTGTAAATATATATTGATATAGTTTTCATAGAACCGTTATATACATATATATATATATATATATATATATATATATTGTTATATATTTTATTTATATATTTTCCACAGTATCAAAATATATAACTATATATGTATATATATTTATAGCTCAAGGGACGCAGCAGTCTCACCGCCATACAACTAAAAATAATTTGTTCGAGCTTATCTACAGGTTAGCCTACATAACAAGTTACGAATTGACATTTCGGAATGTATGGATTGTAATAAAAAAATGTTTTAAATGTAAGTTTTTACTTTGAGAGGGGTAAAAAATAAGTTTTTGGTAAAATGTTGGTTTGTAACATTTCTAATAGGCCACCCTGTATATATATATGCGTACATATTTCCTTTAAGGGAACAAAATCAATTTTTTGTAAATACACTATTTTGCCATGTTCCATTACGATTTAATTTAAATATATATATATATATATATATGTATACAAACACGTTATCGATACAAGAATAATTGATTATAATTCAAATTTCCTGGCGGTAAGCACAGTCGATCAAGTAGTTTCCCTCTCCTCGCCGCAGAGCTCCCTTTCCTTCTTATCATCGACCCCCGGTACTGCAGAACACTCCTCTGCCGACTGTCGAGTCGTCGCCTCGTCGCTCGGCTCTTCCGAGCCCGCGAACGGTTTGAAATACTCTTCGACGAGATCTAGAAACTTTTCATGGCGCAGTATCTTCAAAACGCGCAGTACTTGCTGTGGGATACCCGGCAATTTCGCGGCACGTACTTTCACTCGTTTCGACTCCTTTTTGCGAATTCCTCGACGTATAATTTTGTCCGCGTGAGTTTTCCTTGACCTATAGGGATTTTGAAGACATTGAGGACGGTCCACAGAACATCAGATTTCTCGAAAATATTTCCCTAAAATTTTCTGAAAAGATTCCCGTACTTTGTGTTAAAAAAACCTAAATTTTCCTAAATTTGTCTAAAAAGTTTCCTAAATTTGTCTAAAAGTTTTGCTAACTTCGTTTAAAAAATTCCCACAAAGTCTCGAAATAATTTCTCCAAACAAATCCCTAGTGTCTAGAAAACGTTTTTCAAATTTGTCTCCATTTATCTTGAGAATTTTCTTTAATTTGTCTAAAATTTTTCCTAAATTTGTATAATTTTTCCCCTAAATTTACCTAAATTTTTTCCTAAATTTGTCTAAAAAAGTTCCCTAATTTTGTCTAAAAGTTATTTTCTAAATTCGTCTAAAAAAATCCCACAAATTCTCTGAATACATTCTCTAAAAAAATCCCTAGAGTTTCTAGAAAAAGATTTTCAAATTTATCTCCATTTGACTAAAAAATAAATTGTTAAATTTCGATAAGAATTTTCCCAAAATTTCTCTAAGCATACATTTTTCTAGACAAAATTCACTAAAACTGTCGACAACTTTTCTTTTCTAAAAAACTTCCTAAATTTACGTTACATAAAAGATTTATTTGCGTTTCTCTAAATAAGTTTTCCTGAACGCCTGAATGAAATTTATGTGAAAATACATGTAAATTTCTCTAAAAAGTTCTTCAATTTCACTATCCAATTTTGCTAAAAAAAAATGTCTCATTTGAATGGGATTTCACTAAATTGTGCATCGTGAATGGGATAGAACTGTCGACGAAACGCGACGTAGATCAGAAACTGAAAAAGGAACTTGGGACCGGCTGTATCGGTATAGGTTTTCCGCAGTTTCCCTGTGCCCATGTCGGAAACGTCATGGTGAATGCGATACAAAGGGGGAAGAAAAAGTGGGATAAAGTGAGCACGTATAGGGGAAGGACCCCGTACAGATGGAACATATCCAAAAAAGGCGGATCCTTAATTTCAAAAAGTGTGTATATATATATATATATATATATATATATATATATATATATGTTTGTGTGCATGTGTGTATGTATGTACGAGCTCGTACCGAACTCGTATCCTCTTCGGATTTTTACGATGTACTTGAACTCCCGACGAACGATGCAATTGATCGACACTCGTCAAACTTGATTTCTCCTGGGAAATTATTTCCGTTCTGTCCCTCAAGACATTATGCGTCATTCTTCTACTTGAATGAAGCAATCTTTTGAACGTTAATTTTTCAATGATAAATTTTTTTCTAAAACAGGTTATTTCAACTGCCAAACGAAGTTGGAGAGAGATAGAGAAATGAAGCGACGTGTATACGTTGCTATGGCATCAAATAAGCATAATAGTATCAATAAAATAATAATAATTATAACATATTTCATACGTATTATTTTATATAGTAATAATAATAACATATGTAATACTCATTATTTTATGTAATTATAATAACATATTTCTCTCGCATTATTTTGTATAATTATGATAATGACACATATTATACGTGTTGTTTTATATAACAATAATAATGACGTACTACAGATACTAAAAATAATCATTATTGTTATTACTATCACCCTAAGCAAATCAATGAGAATTAGTAATTGCTGCAACAAATTGCGAAATGCTAATGTTTATATGCGCCCATTTACATTTGTAAAAGTTGACGGCAAAAGAGTGCTGATTCAGAGTGAGAGTTTATGAAAAATAACGTCTTTCTGCTAGATAGAGGATTTTTGGTTTTGTTGAGAGGATTATAGGCCAATGTGGCCGTATTCTCTCGTAAAATGCCACACTTTGCTCTTTTGGGCGAAGAAGCAGAGTTGAATAAGCATTCCAATCTTTTCGACTCTTCAGGCCAACCCGATGAGAGACAACGATCAATCGAGAACGAAATTGGCACTGACCCCTGATCATATGCGTAAAACAATAATGATAAGAACAAATCATTGAAGTCATTTTTTGGTCGAAAATCGACCCTTTTTCTATAGCTTGCAATTTTCAAAAGTTTAAAAAAGCATCCGCTCATACTAAAAGTACATTTTTTAAAATGTTCATTTCAGATCACTCTAGTTGCCAGAATTACCTACACCGATTGGCCGAACAGCACCAGCGGCCCTTTGTTAAAATAATAGTAACTCCTTCAATTATCAATACTTTTGTCTTTAAAAAGCCTAAAATTGGCTTGGATATGTATTAATTCTCTCTAAAATCCCGACCTCGTTAAGCCAATACTCGCATCACAAAAAATATTGAAAAACGAGCTCTTTTTTTGGTTCGAACCTTCTGCGGACCCACATTGTTTTCGTCTTTCTCCAAGCCAGTATTTAACGAAAGTGCATACTTAATTGATTCAATAATTACTGACCATTAAGACAGAGTCCCTAGAACATCCCTAGCCATGCAAAATAATGTAATTCTCTCGTAGCCTCATAAAAAATAAAATGTAAGAGCCAGCTAAAG